>NJRP01000186.1:135366-147508 GCA_003063835.1 Aphaenogaster floridana
AACAAATTTTTTTACCCCTCAGCCAGGATATATTATAATAAATAATACATTTGTAAAAGTAACGAAAGAGACCTTTTAACAGAAAGAGCCCAAAAAATTCTAGAATAAAGCTTATTTTTCCATAAAAGCTCTAAAAATTCTTGAAAAAGCTCATTTTTTCATAAAAGTTCAAAAAATTCTAGCGAATTTATTATAAAACTGTAATGTACTAATGTAACCTTTTATGGAATAAAGCTTATTTATTCCATAAAAGCTCTAAAAATTCTTGAAAAAGCTCATTTTTTCATAAAAGCCCCAAAAATTCTAGCGAATTTATTATAAAACTGTAATGTACCTTTTGGGCTCTACATTTTTCTGCGGAAACGGATAAGATGACGAGGTTCAAGAGACGGTGCCCCGTCCCCGTTCCCGCGCGTCTCTTCCGACGAAGAGGCTCGTAGCTAAAGAAGGAAATGACGCTCCGCGCATAACAAAGTGTCGATACGTCAAGCCCCTGGCACCGTTGCTTTCCACGAGTGACATGTGACACGTATTACGCGACAGATTGGTATGGACGTGCATATCGGAAATTTGATGTCGACGATCGATGGTAATCTTATGGCGCCGATATGCAGACGATGCGCTGTGCCGCAGACGCCGAGACAGCTTTACGACGTTGTAGTACAAATAATTACCTTTTTACTGAAAGAAAAAAGAATTATTGCAATTTCTATTACTACACACAGAAAAAAAAGTCTTCAATCAAGACGAATATATTTAAATTAACACTATCATTGTTTCATATATAAGCAAGAAAATTATTATTTTCTTAGAAGATTTTTGTATTCTTGTATTTCAAGAATATTATAAATTAATTTGAATATTGTAATTGTCACATAAAGAATACAATAATAAGATTAAACTATATTATCTTTATAATTTAAATATTCTTGGTTTGAAAGTACTGTTATTCTCTATCCAATATTTTTTGCTTTCCATTAATAAAAATTATTTTTGAATAATAAGACTATAATTTTCTTTATTGAATTATATAAAATGTTTTGATCCAAGTAATGTTTCTTCGTTTAATACTATAAAATCTCATTTTAAGATTTACATGTCAAAAATAAAGATAGTTTTGAAATATATAAGAATGTTCTTTTTTTCTGTGTACTACAATAATTATTTCCTGAACTGTTTGCTATTTGAGAGATTTATATATTTGATTATTTCATTTAATACTCTTGTTGTTATATCAACGGTATCATGATATTCCAAGTTACAGTTATACAGTTTTCTATTATTATATATAATTGGTTTGATATCGATTATTAAATTACCTGGTTCACTAGATATATAATGTGTTGTTCTCCAAGCTGCGTTGATTGTAATATACATCGTACGTGTTAAATCCCATTATGCCTACACTGTATTTCGATCACCATGCAGCTTCAGATTGTACTTCCTGAAAGATTTTTAACATCGAAAGATCACGGCGGGTTTCCTGTTGCCAGCACAGCGACACCGTATCCGTGGTGTATGGAGATCGGTGGATGTGACGCTTGCGAGTGTATTGTTTCGCTGTACGCATACATCTCATGACGTTCAGATCAAATGACGTGGACCTTGCGCAATCTGCGGCTTCGCCGCCTCGTCTTTCGGCTTCGGGATGCTCCGAAGGTCCGGAAGTCGCGGTCTTCGGTGGAATTCGCTTATGCGACGCCTTGTGCCAGCCAGTGTAAAAAAATCGATGAGAGCGCGATCTCGTGCATCGACACACGCACGTCACATTCACGCGCGTGCCTGCTTTCTGATGCATCGGTTTCTGGTTTCCGAGCGAGCTGGCGCGCGCGCGCGCCCGCAATCTTCCTGAATAATAAATCTCGCAACGCACCTGTGTGCGCTATATGCAAAAAAAAACTCGCTTATAATACAAATTTTTAAAAATCTTATAATACATAATTGTAAAATAAATTTTTAATCTGGCACGATTATTAAAAGGCGGGATATGATAAACTCCAAATACTATAAACATACACGGAAAAAACAATAAGGTTGCCACAACCACAATAATAGTAACATTTGGTACAGCCACGTCCTGTGGTTGTCACATTCACATTGTTTTGTGTAGTGTATCTATATATATTTGTCTCAACATTCACTATGTTTGCTGTACCAAATGCATATAGTTGCCTTCACATCAATGTAAATGTGACAACCACAGGACGTGGCTATACCAAATGTTACTATTATTGTGGTTGTGGCAACCTTATCGTTTTTTCCGTGTGGTATTATTTCCAGAATCGTCCTGTGTCTGTCACTATAATAAAAAAGTTTTAATATAATTTTGACAATTTTATTGGTATAGTGTGGGTCCAAGGATCAAACTTAATTTAATACACTCAAAAAATTCACGTTGTTACGATTTAAAATTTCAGATAAGCTGAGATTTAATAAACCTCATCTTAGGCTCGTATTTATAGTCGTTTCTCAAATGTCGTCTCAAGAGTGTATTAGGTGAGATACTCAGATTGGAGTTTCATGTCTTGAGATACGAACGAACGGTTCAATAGTTACATTTTGATTAAAAATCAACTGAGACTGTCCAATCAATCCAATCAATTCTGGTTCGAAGGTGACTTGAGGAAAAGTTGACAGAATTATTTACAGAATAATTTAATAATAATTTTATAATAATTTTATAAATAATAAAAAAGTACTTAATTACAGGTTAAGTAAAATGAATTGGACAATTGACACACGGAAAGAATGGTTTTGCTGAAATATCTAAAAATTTGGCCAGATACAAATCTGAAAATAATTTTGTTCGGCCATCAAAATAATTATGTAGGACGCCCAAAATAATTGCTGGAATATCAAAACTTTTTGTAGCATTATCATAATGTTTGAGCGTCCTACGTAGTTATTTTTGATGGTCTAACAAAATTATTTTCAGATCTGTATCTGGCCAAATTTTTAGATACTTCAGCAAAACCATTCTTTCCGTGTGTCAGTTGTGTCCAATTCATTTTACTTAACCTGTAATTTAAGTACTTTTTTATTATTTATTAAATTATTATTAAATTATTATTTAATTATTCTGTAAATAATTCTGTCAACTTTTCCTCAAGTCACCTTCAAACCACACTTGAGTGATACGCAATTTTTCCCGACTCAAATCTTAGCTGATACGAAATCCAAAGACTATTAATATGTACATTATTGTTAATAATTGTGCTACATATTTTCTGGATTAAGGAGGATAAAAATAATATGCACATTTCTTTATTCATATTTCTTTAGGTAAAAATTTTGATGAAATAATTCTAAAACAATTTTTTTAAAAAAATAGAAATAAAAATGCGAAACATATATATATTTTTCTTAATTTCACGAAAATTTCTTATATTTTTGTAACTCATGTTTTTTCATGTTTTCCTTTCGCAATATGAGAACACATTTTATCATACTTATTCCTAGCGTCATTTTACTTTCATTCTTGCGCTCTTTACGATAATTATATATAATTATATCAAATTTCTCTGTGCTGATTCAGGAACGCGAATCTTCTTCTCGGCAGTTGCGTCGTATCGCGTTTCGATTTTACAATTTCTGCAGTTGCTGAATTACCCGACAAGAGGCGAGACATTTCTCTCCCTCTATTCGAGATTGCGAAATCATCCTTCGCGCTTCCCGTGCATCGGTTTCGGATTTCCGAGCGAGTCAACGCGAACGGGCACTTTCTTTATTCGCGCACATAAGCTCGTCGCCCGCGTGTGCGTGTGCACGCCGCGATGCATCGCGTGGGTGTGTACGCAACGCGCGCGCTTATACCGTCGTTGCTAAGGAAAGTATTTCAAAATTGCGCAAAGCCGTGTCTCGTGTGACAATGCGGAAAGAGAACGTTGACGTCGCCGTCGAGAATCGGATCACCCCGGCGGGACTGCACTGCAGCCGATGGCGAAACTCCGAATTTTGCATTCGGACGAATTCCTCGTTCCGAGGCCGCGATAGGTACGAGAGACGAGTGAGTTTCCTCAAAATCGTCCGCGGGAATGCGCCTGCATGGTTATTTTCTAATCTGCAGAGATCAGGAGGTAATTATCCCCTATCGCTCGTCGAGAAGCAAACTGATCAATCCTCCAAATAAAAAGTAGAAAAAATTGATAAAGTTAGAAATTAACCATATATCATCTAGTACTAAGGTTCAGAAATTTATAAAAAATAGAGGTGATTGGTTCCTTTTTTATTTCTGAACGGCTCGGTTAGAGAGTCGCGTGCCAAATTCTCGAAATCGTTGAAAGACGACGGGATACTCTCTAAATTTTTTGGAGGGAATTGCATTTCAACCGAGTGAAAATTCACTCCAAGAAATTTAGAATGTACGTAGCGATGCATTCATTCCGATTACAAAAATCGACATTTCGAATTAAGAATGATATTCAAAGATATCTACTTTAAAGGGCGGTATTCATACTAGGTTCTTATATTTCAGATTGTCTTATGCTCAAGATGCTTACGGCTATTTCATTGGCTGAGCGGAATCTTACACGGAAAGAATGGTTTTGCTGAACTATTTAAAAATTTGACCAGATACAGATCTGAAAATAATTTTGTTGGGTCATCAAAGTAATTATGTAAGACGCCCAAAATAGTTGCTAGAATATCAAAACTTTTTGCAGCATTATCATCATGTTTGAGTGCTCTCATTTTAAATTTATCAACTTTGACATCAGATTAGTAATCAGAGACTTGAAAAAGTCTCCTTAAGTTTAACTAATATAATTAAAAAATATTTCACAGATGGTCTATGTAAGTCGCAACTTTGACGCAGTGGACTCCATATTAATCATCAAAATCTTTTTAACCATAACCGACACAACAAATTCCTTTTAAGGGTTAAAAGTCCTAACAATGCTTAATTTTGATTGCAATAAAACTTCTCCAACATGTCACATACTGTAGTTATAATATGTCAAAATTCACTAAAATAGCCCTTCTTTTCACTACTTTAACTGCAATTAACTCAAAATTGTGACGTGATAGAGCAATTTGGCCAGCGGCATTGTTTTTTGCGATCCAAAATCTATAAGAATCACCTACTCTGATCCCAGTTGATTTTCACAAATTTCTTTTTCTGGTCCTGTGTAATTATCATAAAATTCGACCGATTCTAGAGCGTGCCCTTTCAATCTGATTCGGCAACTTAGACGTATTAGCAAAATGGCCAAGTAATCGCGGACAATGTCAACGATTACCCGCTTTTTACTCTAGAACATTATCTTTATTATCTAATCCTATATATGCAGGGGATTTCATATAGGATACAGATAAGCTGCGCTGGTCAGCGGAGATAAATCTAGTCTTTCGCACACAAAATGGGACGGATAATAAAAGCGATAAGCGGGAATCTCTTTCTTTTTTTCTTCAGCTGCGAGAGACGCGTGGGGTGGGGGGGTATCTCGAGATCGCAAGATGAAGGTACATCCCGTAAAATCGGCGGCGTATATCCGCCCGCCGTCCCCGACGTCTCACCCTCCCCCCCCCTATCCTGCGCTATCACCGTCGTGTAATGCGTATGCGTGCACGCAGCTACTATTACTGTAATGACATGTTTCGCGAATTTATACGACGGGACACATTTGCGACAATAAGTAACAGAAATGAGTGTAACGTTACGGTAATGACGGGGGGGCCTACTCGAGTGAGGCAGACAGAATTCGCGGACATGAAGATGACAGAGGCCTCGCGTGCAAACCGTGTTTTCCGAAGGTAACTATGTTGGCGTTGCGTTATCGGGTTACGCGATCGCACGTAGGCTAACGACACGAAGTGGTCGGGATAAAATAGATTCGCACGATTAAAACGATAATCAGCGTCGTAATCGACGCGACAAAGCGCCTCGTCTTATTTTTTTTTCTCTTTTCATCGCTCTCACGCATCTCGTTAATTTGTCGTGCTAATTTGACAAATCGCTCTTTTTAAACTTTAAACGAATAATTTGCAAGTTGTTTTATATATATATATATATAAGTGTGGAATGTACCATTCGCATAGCTTTTTTTTCTGTACGGAAACGTATCTAATAATGTTCTTATTCGAGATTAATACGACGCGCGATCTGGAATAAACTGACGATAAATGCGCAACTTTGTTGATTAATTTTTTTAGATAATTTTATATTACGAATTTAACGCTTATTTTTTTAATATGTTTTATTTATAATATTAGTTGGTCACGAGACGGAGCGCCGAATGGACGCTCTAATTCGTAGTTGCTCGTGTTAAAAAGGAAGGCTCGTATAATTCCTTCTTCCGTATTCTCTTCCTTTTTTATTTTTAAACGCGGGATGTAGAAACTGGCAGCGTACAGGTGGTACCGTAATATTATAAGAAAAAAAGTTACGAGAACTGAGCTAATGAGAAGGGGAAGCAGGGAATAGAATCTCTGACCGTGAGAGAAGATCGCCGTAATCGTGATTAAACGAGTTTTAGCATTTTCGTATATCTTATGAAATCTCATTCATCTACTCAGCGCAGTGCTTCCAAGGTTCCCTTTGGGAGATAAAATATAACGTTGCGTATGCGTGTAAAGAGTATTTTGTGTAAAACTAGAGGGTTCAAGTAGTCAATTTTTATTCTCGCTTTAAGTTTCTAATTTTTTATTTTTTATTTTTATGACTACTCTCAAAATACTCTTCGCACTCAGAGAAAAAAGTCGTATCAGCAACTAGAAATTTGTGGACAAATAGCGCCTCAACTATGTGCTATAAAGTTGCAGTAACAACAACAAATAAGTTATATGAACTAAGAAAACATAGTAATATCAACCATTTATAGTAAATCGTTGAATAAACTACATATTTGTCTAAATATTTGTCTAAACTGGAAAAATGTTGTTGTTATATCTTACTTGTATGAAGTCTATATAAACAATATATAACAAGTCTATATAACTGTGCAATTATAGTTGAGTCGCTATTTCACTACACGGAAAAAACGATAAGGTTGCCACAACCACAATAATAGTAACATTTGGTACAGCCACGTCCTGTGGTTGTCACAGCCACGTCCTGTGGTTGTCACATTCACATTGATGTGAAGACAACTATATACATTTGGTACAGCAAACATAGTGAATGTTGAGACAAACATAGTGAATGTTGAGACAAACATATATAGATGCACTACACAAAACAATGTGAATGTGACAACCACAGGACGTGGCTGTACTCAATATTACTATTATTGTGGTTGTGGCAACCTTATCGTTTTTTCCGTGCACTATCAATTAATAGTTCACAAATGTAGTTAGCGTGACTATATTTTTATAGTAAGAATACTATAAAAATATAGTCACGCTAACTACATTTTTATTCTTCTCTACTTTAGTTTCTATTACTTCGTAAAACTAGTTGCAACTACTTAAATTTCAGAGTTACCAAATTATAGTTGCCAGAACTATTTCGTTTTCTCTCAGTGCGCTTATAACTAAAATTCCTCATCGCGATCGTAAAAGTTACAAAAAAATTTAAGGGCTAGCAAGAAGATATACATCTCTCTCTCTCCCTCTTTCTCTCTCTCTCCCCCTCCCTCTCTCCCTCTCTCCACATATTTTCATCTGATGATAACTTATGTTTGTTTCAGTTTATTGGTGGGATGAACAGAAAATCTCACCTTCCAAAAAATATCTATACCATTAACCATAACAGCGCGAATCTTTGGTAATGAGAAATAAACATTTCTGTCTTATAACCAGTTATGTGTATTTTTGTATGCGAGAAACTATTTATGTCTAACTCCATCTGAAGTCTACAAATGGACATACACACGTTCTGTTATTGTAACAGAGAACACATTCTCATTCTCTCTCTCTCTCTCTCTCTCTCTCTCTCTCTCTCTCTCTCTCTATCCCTCCCATCCTCTCTGTGATAGCAATAGATATTACCGTCTTCAATAGTGTTTCATTGTTTTCTCCATTTCACGTAATTATTTATTCATTGCATGTCTATGTATCACATCATTATCTCGGAGATGTATAATAACTCATTAAAGCGAGCTATTTTCTTCGGATTAAGATCGTATCTTCGATACAATCACAGCCGAACATCACCCACTGACAATCATCTTCTTCGTTGAATTTCCGGTGTTCATAACACTAGACGAAACGAAGGATCCACATCAGTGTCGAATCAAGGTTGAAACAAATTTTGCTCGAGGGTCAAAGGATTGATTCGACATCGCTTCTCCAATTATATAACGTCGCGTTATATTACGGCAATCATCATTATTCCTTATCACTTCAAATCACTTTTCTATACGTCGTATATGTTACATATTTTTAAAAACACGGTGCTGAAACACCCAACGTTAGTCTTCAACGGCTCGGCCCTGGCGAGTATCGAATCGCGGCGCATCCTCCGCGCGAGTAGGAGGAGTAGAGAGAGGAGCAAGGAGAGCAGAGCGGGAATTGATTTGCGGTACGGTTGCGCGAGCTAACGACAGGAGGAAGCGGAGAACCGTGCTTCTCTGCGGAGCAGAATCTCCGGGCGTGAGCGGAAAATCGGCGTACCGTGAACTCTTGCGCATCTCGCAAGAGCGCCTCTCCCGCGCCGCCCGCTCGACCCGAAGCTCGGCATCATGCGAGGAGCGGCGAGGAGCAGCTCGCATGCGGGCACAAAGAATTATTACATCTTCGCGGTCTGGTGCGCGAGCGACGAGGCAGCACTGCTCTTAGTCATGCTATATCCAAAAGTGGATTCTGAACACTTGACGGCGGCCGACGTGCGTCGGCAGGAAGCCGTTGTCGGATTACGGAGATGCGTCTCTTCGACTTTATTTCCTTGGCCTGCGAATGCTAAGGGCATCCGCACAATCAAAAATATAAGGAACAAGGAATTAAACATATGGGAATTGGGATGTGGAAGAAGAAAGAAGGAAGATTTTTCCTTCTTCCTTCCTAAGAAGAAAATATAAGGAATAAGAAATGAAACATAGGAAATTGGGATGTGTGGAAGAAGGAAGAAGGAAAAATCTTCTTTCTTCCTTCTTCCACACATTCCAATTTTCTATGTTTCATTTCTTATCCCTTATATTTTCTTCTTAGAAAGGAAGAAGGAAAAATCTTCCTTCTTCCTTCTTCCACAATTCCCTATGTTTAATTTCTTGTTCCTTATATTTTTGATTGTGCGGAGGCCTTAACTATATACCCCTATTCGAAATCGCACTTTATGCAGATTTTCATTCCTCAATGTCAACTCAAATGTCAGTTTTGTTACTGACCATTGTGAAAATAAGAAAGGATATTTTTGCAAGAATAGAGATTATTTCTTTACGCTTATATCGTATTTTAAGGTCAGAAATTCTCTCAAAAAATCTGATTCTTTCAATAAGTATCGCCTGCAGCATAAATTTCTACAAATTTTTCCGGTTCTGAAGTCATCACAAAAAAGATTTTTTTAAACTCATCTTCGATCGTTTTGTCAAATGACTGAAATGACACGACCGTTTGGGGTCGAAGCCGCTTGTTCGTCAAAGGCATCGGAATCAATGACGACGGGTGGTTAGGTGGTGTGTTTTGTAGAAATGCGATTATCTAGCGTCGGGCTTACAAAGGACAACCGAGGCAGTAGAAACTAGTCCTCCAGTTTTTCATTGGCTAACCCAGCCAGCCCGGCTAACCGATAACGCGCACTTCGGGCTGCAATACACGTCCGGCTGAGTCTTACGATTAGACGCAGCATCTGCGTGGCCTCCTCTCGGCACCTGTGTACACGAACGCGCATTATCTTCTCGCCGCGAAAGAACACGCCTTTGTCATCCGTTCGACAAACTCGCACACGCGCATCAGCCACGCGCGCGCACGTATCTTCGGCCACGTATCTTCCTTTTTCTCTCCTCTCTCTCCTCTTTCTTTTTTCTCTCTTTCTCTCTTCTCTCTCTCTCTTTCTCTCTCGTAACGACGAGAACGACGAGTGTCAAAATGTTCTTGCGAACGAGGTTGAGATAAGAAGATAATCGCGATCGCGGGATGAATTTAATCGCGACGCTGCCTCTTCCCGTCGCGCCGCAATCTTTTCGCTCGTACTCGCTCACGCGATCGCTCGCGATGGTCTCGTAAATAAAGTGTGCACCAGAGGCAAGTGGATTACAGGTGTGCAAATAGCCGGCACGACGGGGAGATGAGAGAAATAGTGTGTGAGGCACGTGTGAGAATTCCGATGGTCCTTAGGTCAGACAAACGCGATCGCGCGGCAAAGATTGCGCGACTCTTTCTCTCTTCCGCGCGGAACATCGCAAAAATTTTATCGTTGTTATCGATATAACGAGATCGATATAAAGTTACCTTGTCATTAGAGGACACTAGCGGGTAATTTGATACAATGCTTGATATCACGATCAAGAATCACGAAATTTTTCGTGAACGAAATTTTCTAATAAAACGAGGAAGGTAAAAGTTTGTTTAATTTGATAAATCTTGATATATATACGAAAACGTTCATAAATATGAGCGCGATTAAAATTTTTCGCTTGAAAAACTGCGTCTTAGCTCGAACCTTTGATCCATTTCTGTGATCTATTTTAATCAGTGAGTTAAAGTTTTTGTGGTAACTTACTTCGAAGCTTAATTAATTTTAAATTATTTGGACTTAGAAGTTAATAGAACGAGGTCAGGTTTTAAAGTGTATAGAAATAATCTTTCTTATCAATTAAGTAGCGACTTTTTTCTTGAGCAAATAATCAGCACAAAGATTAATTGGTTATTTAGCAGTAAAAGTTAGAGACTGATATGCAAACAGATAGCACAAATATGGTCTTCCAAATGGGGAACATTAAATTTCCGCTTTATCAGGGCAACGTTAATGTGTAAAGAGCATTTGGAAAAGCCGATTGATTTCTGCAACAAAAAAAATTTTTCCAAAAAAGTTATTGCTGCTAAAGAGCGAGAGTAAAATGTTCCCCATTACACTCAAATTTTTTACACTCGAATTTGTGGTCATGTTTAGTATCAAATGAAAGATCTCGTTAAGCTGATTACATGTCGGTGCACTGAGAGAAAAATTTATGATATTTGTGACTATAATGAAAAGTTAAATAATTATGGTTAGGTGCACCACTTTTATAGTTATTACTGCTATAATGTTAGTAATAATAACAAAAAAATAGTTACAAAAACCGCAATTCAACTATAATTATTATAGTTAATTATTATTAATCATTATAGTTGACACCTTTTTTAAACTATAATAGTTATAGTTAAATTATGGTATTTGTAACTATTTTTTTGTTATTATTACTAACATTATAGCAGCAATAACTATAAAAATGGTGCACCTAACTATAACTATTTAACAAACTATTTAACTTTTCATTATAGTCACAAATATCATAAATTTTTCTCTCAGTGTGCTAAACAAACTTCCTTCCCGTTCCCGAGAAAATAGGCTCCAAAAGTCAGCATACGGCACCATTAATCCTTAAAAAATGTGTGATAAAGGATTTTTCTCGGGAACGGGAAGCAGGTACACTTTGGTACTGACATATTTGTAATCAGCTTAACGAGATTTTTCATTTGATGCTAAACTTAATGACCATAAATTCGAGTGTAAGAAATTGGGAAACATGGTCTCTATGGGCATTTGCTTTCACTCTTTCAGTATTTACTTTCTTTTTTACATTTTTTTACATGTTTTCTCGTTGAGGAACGTCGTCACTAGTGTATTTAACCAATTCTCTACTTCTAAGTTTTTATTTGTCCTCGTTCTGGAATGTTCCGTTTTTGACCATCTTTTATAAAGTTCTTCTACATAACAGATTGTAATTGTGAAACAGGTTCTATAAGAATCTACGTAGTTCTATATAGTTACCTGACACTGAGAGAATGGACAGCTCTCAAATAACAGAATCCCGGAGATAAGAAAATCTCTTTGTCTGCTTCATTCAGTTGACTCAGAAAGATTTCGATGATGTTATTTACTTTCCGTCCATAAATCTTACGAACCGAAATATTCTTTTGAAGGATCTCTTACAATTCAGTCTCATCTCTTACATTGTAGTCTGTCTTATATATTTTCAATCGGTATGACGCAGCAACAGACAATAATTCTAGGTATTGGGAGTCCACATCTGGCATCTTTATGAATCCTTTGGAGTTTTCCGCGATT
>NJRP01000186.1:148882-161770 GCA_003063835.1 Aphaenogaster floridana
TTCAGAAATATCTCGGAATTGACGATGAACTTTTCGTATAAAAATTTACAATCCTCTTAAAGGATTAACAATCATCTCGCTTATATATTCTCAACCGGTATGGCAGCAATAAACGATAATCGGAAATCGGCAGTGCACATTTAGTGCATCTCTATGAACCATTCGAAGTTCTCGCGAAAA
This sequence comes from Aphaenogaster floridana, assembly GCA_003063835.1. Classification (NCBI taxonomy): domain Eukaryota; kingdom Metazoa; phylum Arthropoda; class Insecta; order Hymenoptera; family Formicidae; genus Aphaenogaster; species Aphaenogaster floridana. The sequence goes on from NJRP01000186.1 coordinate 149,063, forward strand.
TCCAATCCTGTCACGTGCGTATTTGACACAATCTGCTCCTGTCTTTCGAACGTTTCTCCGGCAGTCCTCGTCGCGATACACTTAGCCGGAAATACACCGGCTGCCACGGATATATTTAAAGGTCCACGAAGGAGAAGCACGGCTCGCGTTTACATATTTGTAAGAGGCGAAGAACCGAGGACATTGTCGTTACCGTACCCGAGAATGGCCGGCGGTCGTGTGTGTGCGCGGATACAATGGGAGTATTTTGTTTCTGTCTCATTCCGTACCGTTCCGTACCATTCTGTCCCATATACGATCTCGTAGTATAGCACGGCGGTCCCCGCCGTGCACACAAACGGGCCCCCGTGGGTACAATGGTCTCCGCCGGCCGGAAGCGAGCTACCTGTCTCCCACGTGTGATGCAGCTTCCCGGCGAGTCCGCGCGACCAGACTCTCGAAAGTCGATACGATCCCGCATACGTACATATGCAGCACTGGCATACTTTCAACGCCCGGGGAAGGAATCAAGCTATATATATGCAGTACCAATCTTTAACACCAGAACGCGAAGCTGCAGCCTAAATTGCTCCTGAATATTTACATGATGAATAACACGAGCGTCTTTGACATCTTTCATTAATTGCAAAATTTTATAAATGCATTAGCATCACGTATTAGATTAAGATTGAATTTTAGAATCCTGTATAATCGTCGCATAAATAAAATATCTCTCCAGAGAAAGGAGAATATTGATTTATAAATTAATATCTACGCTTTCGACATCATTCATTAATTGCAAAATTTTATAAATGCATTAGCTATCATGTATTAGATTAAGATTGAATTAGAATCCTGTATAATCGTCGCAAAAATAAAATATCTCTCCTAAGAAAGGAGAATATTGATTTATAAATTAATACCTACGCTTTCATCGGTTTATATATACATTCTAATTCTCTTTATTATCACGACAATATAACAAATCGTACCTTTATACAGCAGCTATGATTGATACATGTAAGTGTGAATTTCTTACAAATTCTAGTATTGTAATATTCTTGCGGATTCAGATATTGGTTAATTGTTAGACTAGAATTAATAGCTAACGTAGCTAACGTTTATGAACGTGGCGTATCGACTTCACTTTCGATATTAAATCGACGTTTAGTACGCAGAGTACGACGGTATGCGTGCGGAACGCAAAATATTGAAATAGACATGTCGGGGCCTCTCCGCACTTTATGCTTCCCGCATAATGGTCTCCGACGACCGGAAGCGAGCTACCTGTCTCCCACGTGTGATGCAGCCTCCCAACGTAATGCGATGCAACGCGACTCGAGAGTCGACACACAGTATCGTGCACACAGGTGCACAATGGATGAAATGCACACGGCCGACCGCGTGCGTACGCAGAGACGTACGATGCGGAATCCGTATTGGCATATAAAGCCACGTCTTGTTTCTCACATCGACAGAATCTTGGTTGTCGTCGCGTCTCACGACGCTAACGAGCGTTACGTCTGAGCACATTATCGCGTTTATGGCATCATGCATCTCACATACAAGAACGGTTTTGCTGAAATATCTAAAAATTTAGCCACACGGAAAGAACGGTTTTGCTGAAGTATCTAAAAAATTTTGTCAGATATAGATCAGAAAATAATTATGTTGGACTATTCAAAATAATTATGTAGGTCGCTCAAGCTGTTTGCTAGGATGTCAAAACTTTTTGCAACATTGCCATTATGCTTGAGCGTCCTACATAATTATTTTGGATAGTCCAACATAATTATTTTCAAATCTGTATCTGGCTAAATTTTTAGATACTTCAGCAAAACCGTTCTTTCCGTGCAGATGCAGATCTGAAAAAAATTTTGTTAAACCATCAAAATAATTATGTAGAACGCTCAAGCATAATGATAATGCTGCAAAAAGTTTTGACGTTTTAGCGACTAGTTTGAGTGACCTATATACATAATTATTTTGATGGTCCAACAAAATCATTTTCCGATCTGTATCTGGCTAAATTTTTAGATACTTCAGCAAAACTGTTCTTTCAGTACGTTTTTGTATTTTCAACGAAAAAATTGTATATGATGCACATTACGTTCTTTAATCTATTTTGGTAAACAAACAAGAGATGGAATATTCTTCGCCAGTGAATATTAAACTACAGAAGAGATTTGTTTCAACACTACTGGCCAATTTAATTTAAATTAATATATCGTGAATCGCGACGTTTTTCGACCATGGATTTTGGTCCTTCTAAAGTGAATGAAATTAATTTAATATAAAGAATTTTGGTAAACGCGTTGAAGTGCTGCAATTACCGATATGAATGACCAAAACCTTACTGTCGGAACTCTTCTTTTGGTATCCCAAAAGACAGACATCTTAAAATTGTTGAAAGAAAAAAGTATTTATTATTATCTTCAGGTTGGCTTGTACGTAGCAGCGATACGGGTGAATTGCAGCAACCAACGAACCGCTCTTCGCCGGTGAACGTTTCATTACACAGACGTACACCTATGTACGTCAGGCGAGCGTAGATGAGGAACAGATTACAGATCATCTCCGCAGGGAACGCAAGTTTTTTTATGCTTGCCGTGTTTCCGAAGTCTCATTCATCTGCGAACGAGACGTGTCAAAACTACGAATGAAACTCAGCACTCGGCAGTCATCGGCTTACCTAAGTTTTCTCCTTTCTTCACGAATGCGCATTCATCGCCGCAAGATTATACTTTTTTTTGTCAGATTCGATGCGGAGAATGTTTCGTGAGAACAATGTTTTCAAAATTCTCAAAAGTTGTTCTCAAAAGGTGTCAAAATTATTTATATGTTGCTTATATCCATTTTTTCATAATTTTGGTATAGGTTTCGTTAAAATAAACAAACGATGTATAGACATATAAATAATATTAGTAATAATAATCGAAATAAAATAAAAATATTATATATATTATGCAATATAAAAATATTATATATTAATATATATATATATATATTCCTCTTTACCAGTTTGATTAAAAAAATCTGTTTCTATTTATATCTTGTATTTTAATAGAATGAAATCAAGTATTGTATTTACTACTTTGTTTGAAAAAGATTTTGGAAGCTTATCTTAACGAGAGATGCTTCAAAGTTGAAGAAGCCGGAAGATTACGGAAAACTATATCAGCTTTTAATATCCTTTTCTCTCTAAACAAACAAGATCAATGATTTAACTGGACATTATGTCTACAACAAATAAGCACCGTTATTCAGCCAAAAAATTGGCCAGTTCATGTGGAGTTTGGAAATCCCGTAGTTTCATTACCACATTCTTGTTCTCAATTCAACTCAAGTCTTTCAGTGTCGCTTCAGTATTGTTACACCGATATATGGAAGACGTAACGCGACTTGGCAGATATTCCTAGAAGAACGTGTCATTGTACTCCCCGCACTTCCTGCACAAACGGGAAGCTATTACCGCGATCCGGCGGCGATCTCATTTCTGATTTCATTGATCTTTTCTCTAACGGCGATACCGCAAGTTCGTGACGGAAGTATCTTCGGACAGGTGGCCCGCGCACTGCCTACCGTCGTCTCTAAGGTTTCTCGCGCGGCGCCCGCGCCGCCGTTCGTCACGTAAAGGTTTCCACCGGGATCATTCATGCCGCGAGGTCGCTACACCCCGTCATCGCGAGCTCGCCGGAAATACGAAAGTTTCCCCTCCCTCTCGGCGCCATTCGGGGAAACGTCCCGTTTCGAAAATTATGCGATCTTCAAATAGTCTTCTCGACAAACTCTCTATCTCGACATTAAGCCCACAGGAAACTAGCAGGGGTCGCTTTGGGTCGCTTTGGTGATAATTGTTGTCGCTCGTCCGAAGATCTTCCCTCGGAGAACTTATCTGGAGAACCAATATTACGGGCCGATGTATGACTAACATAGAAATATAGACTATTTTCGGTCTGGCTGGATCTTTTTGCCTAATAATATTTTTATTGTGGGAATTTATATACATTTCATAACTCAGCCAACTATGCGTCCGGCGTCGATTACTTTTCAGACTTGAAGCGCAGTCTTTTTAGTTGGAAATAGTAATATCACGTTGCATTAAATTGATAATGAATTTAATAATACTAATAGTGATACTAATAATGATCTCAAAACCTGTAAAGAACTTATTGCGAAAAGTATCAATTGATATTAATATGAAATATTTAATGAAATATCAAAATCCCACACAGCACACTTTATCCTGAGGATATCCCAGAGTGATCCACATGTCCAATTGGACATAATGCGATCCCATGGAGATTCTACGGTTATTGAGATATCCCTCGGATATCTAGTGGATATCGCAATATCGTGTGCTGTGTGTCTTATGTCCATTTTTACCAAGATATCCCAGAGTGATCCACATGTCCAATTGGACATAATGCGATCCCATGGAGATCCTACGGTTATTGAGATATCCCTCGGATATCTAGTGGATCTGTCTCTTATACACATCTAGATGTGTATAAGAGACAGATGTATGACTAACATAGAAATATAGACTATTTTCGGTCTGGCTGGATCTTTTTGCCTAATAATATTTTTATTGTGGGAATTTATATACATTTCATAACTCAGCCAACTATGCGTCCGGCGTCGATTACTTTTCAGACTTGAAGCGCAATCTTTTTAGTTGGAAATAGTAATATCACGTTGCATTAAATTGATAATGAATTTAATAATACTAATAGTGATACTAATAATGATCTCAAAACCTGTAAAGAACTTATTGCGAAAAGTATCAATTGATATTAATATGAAATATTTAATGAAATATCAAAATCCCACACAGCACACTTTATCCTGAGGATATCCCAGAGTGATCCACATGTCCAATTGGACATAATGCGATCCCATGGAGATCCTACGGTTATTGAGATATCCCTCGGATATCTAGTGGATATCGCAATATCGTGTGCTGTGTGGGATGTGTCTTATGTCCATTTCTACCAATGTAGATTAATTTTAATCTCGGTTTAACTTACGCTCTATCTTTTCCTAATTCTTAGAACTAGAAAAAGATAAAGAGTAAGTTAAACCGAGATTAAAGTTATTCTACATTGGTAGAAATGGATATTAGTAGAATAACAGTTTTTGCGATCAAAAATTTTTTCTCATCTTCTTACATTTTTCATCTTCTTACGTTTTTTCTCATTATGTGTATTGTGTATAATTGTATGATGATGTAGGATATTTTTGTTAAAGGGAATTTATAAGGAATCTATGTTCGATACAAATAAATTCGAAATAAGATGAAGAAATCAAGTAAATTTGCCGTTGTTCGGTGAGAACTCCTCATACAAAATATATCGGGCAGCAAGTCGGCGATTGTCGCTTGTAATTGCCGCGGTATCATTAGACATGCGACACATGGCGTATAATTGCACACGATACCGTCCGCATGACGTACACGCGAATATCCGCGTATCCGCGCAAAACGTAAACAGATGCACGTATATACGCCGCAGTTCGGTGACCCTTAATGGATGGAGAAGCGAAATCCATTCGCGTTTACCATACCGCGCGTATTAGTCATTGCACGCGCCTGCATAGAATTCCGAAACGCTGTCTCCGCGTTCGCGGTATCGAACGACATTTACAACCTCTTTTACGCGCTAACGGCACGTTACATCGGGACGCTCGTGCTGATTTAACGATGTCATCAACCAATGCGATATGCATGTATCGCGGATCCGATCGCTACTACAGTGCAAGGCTGTCAGTCGCACTGTCTGATTTTCTCACTTCATTATTAACTCTGTGAATTTGCAGAATGGATTTTGGAATCGTGACTGATTAGTGGGCAACACGTCAATATTATTTATATACCACAGAAGAGATTTGTTTCGACTCAACTGGCCAATATTTAATTTAAATTAATATATCGCAAATCGCGACATTTTTCGACCATGGGTTTTGGTTCTTTCTAAAGAGAGTGAAATTAATTTTAATGTAAAGACCAGAAACTTTAATATTTCTAAATTGCCAGTAAATAATTAACATATAATAAATTGTAAGACGACTTGACTGGCCATAGATGGTATTTTATTACTACGTATCAACCATACGGATTGTGGTCATCTACGAGTATTAAATTTAATAATAATTAATTTTAATGTAAAGAATTTGTTGCGAAAAATTTTACCTCAGCCAGGATTTGAACCTGGACCTCCCTGCAATACGACGCCCGCACGTATTGCAGGGAGGTCCAGGTTCAAATCCTGGCTGAGGTAAAAGTTTTCGCAACAAATTCTTTACATTAAAATTAATTTCACTCTCTTTAGAAAGGACCAAAACCCATGGTCGAAAAATGTCGCGATTTGCGATATATTAATTTAAATTAAATATTGGCCAGTTGAGTCGAAACAAATCTCTTCTGTGGTTTAATATTTACTGGTGAAAAATATCCCATCTCTTGTTTATTATTTATATATTTGTTTGTTTTATATATATATATATATGTATATAAATGTAAATCATGTATATATAAAAATAAATATATATTTATTTGTATATTTCTCTAGAAACAAATTTAATTTAAAGTCAACAGATGTTTTAAAACATCAAGAAATTAGGGAATGTATTGTGTGCAAAGAGTAAAACTCTGAAATCCCTTAGAATTTGCTTAGAAGTACATAAAGGAAATATACAATTTATTTGTATATTTAATATATTTAATTTATATATTTATACAATTATTATATTTACATCTGTTATTATAATATTAACAATACATGAATTAACTCTTGCAAATGTAGTACTAAATTTTTTCCTATCAATAAGAGGGATATTGTTTTCACCAAACATATAATTAATTCTAACGTATTCTTTCGGCCAGCGTATTCAGACGGAATAAATGAATAAAATCAATCAAGCAGAATAATTGGTTCCTCTAGAAACAAATTTAATTCAAAGTCAACAAGTGTTTCAAAACACCAAAAAAACTAGTATTGTGAATGTATTGTGTGCAAAGAGTAAAACTGAAATCCCTTAGAAGTTTCTTAGAAGTACATAGAGGAAAGAAAAGGTGTAAACTAAATCGCGCTTTAGCCCAGTATTGGCCTTGAATTTCACAATTAACTCTCTTGCAATTAGACCAAATAGCACTGTTTGTCAGGTATATTTAGAAGTGTCATTTCTTAGGCAATAAATACTTTTTATAGAATGTTAAATCGCACAAGGGTGTAAAAATATTACATAAAACAAGTGATGAATAAAATATCGTTACGTTTCTTTCCCGTTGATATTATAATATTGTTAAAATTTATACAAATTTTTACAATATCATTCAACTATTTCAACTGTTACAAGTGCAAACTGTGCAAATTGTTACAACTGTTAATATAATAATAACCAAAGATACTTATTAATGTCTTTATTAATATATCTACGAAGTATTATTATATTATATATACTTGAGGTAACAAAAAAGTCACAAAACTCATAATAGTCATAATATTTAAAGTTAAAAGTTAGAAATTAGGTAACGATAAATTCGACGAATAATTTCATACGCTTTCAAATCTCAACGCTTCCGATAATATTGGCAGCACAATGTAGTGTTGACAATGTAGCATGCATATTATCAATTGTCACCGGTAGATTGGCTTGAAACGATAAGCTACCAGGAAGATCGATAGCAACCCCCGCGGGATAATCAAGCGCTACGATAGAGCGTGGAATTTAACGATTTAGCGGTAATCATTACGCCGGATAGAGACGAGAACGAAGCGGAGATGGCAAACGCGTGCTCCTCGCGTGTATGACGTACATTAATGATACATATGCTGGCCAGTACCCCATGGAAGGTCGTTGATGAGCGTATAATGGTGCCGGGAGAATCGAAGGCTAGCTGTCGGAGTTAGGCTAGACAGGTACCTATATTTACACAAGCCAGGTAGACATCTGTTACGTATTTGTAGTGACGCATGCACGTATACGGGGCATACACAAAGCGGGCTCGCCCCGTCATCGGTTAGCCGCTCATAAACCCTGCTTAACTCGATAATAAACTACGCGAGCGAGATCGCCGTGTAAAAACGGCAGATTTAAGTGCTAATTGGAGCGCAGTGGATGCAGGAACGTTGGCCATACGTGACATAAGAGACTGGTTTCTGTCAGCAACCACGTCGTTCCATCGCGAGGAGCGCGTTTAAATTGTATCGTAAAAAATGAGCAGTGCGCAATACGGTCGTAAAAGATTCTCTGTATAGTGTCTTCTTAACTATATGGAGTTAGTAATAAATAAAAGTTAGTTACAAGTAAAATAAACATGTAAGCCATTTTGTAGAAATATTTTAGCGCCTTGCGCTAAACGTTTTAATACTTAATACTTAATATTTAATACTTAATAAAAAAAGTTATAAGAGAATATCTATGGATTAAAATTTTATAAATTTGAAATAGGGATTGCTATCCTTTTTGCGATATTTAGATTGGAATCTGTCTACTATTATATTATATTACTTATTAAATCCAAGATTGCGTAGGACTTGTAAAAGATGTTGGATCAAGGATTGAGAGTAATCTTAAACAAATCCTTGAATGTAAGTAAAAACAGATAAAATATCGCTACGATAAAATATCGCCGTGAGAAACGACTCGATTATTTATTTTGTCGTCTCATCTCCAACTCTATATCTATATCTCTCATTTGCGTCAAATTCTTATAACTGACGTACATTTTTAAATTTTCTTCTCAATATGTTCGAGAGATAGAACTAGATAGTATCTAAATTTATGCGCTATTAGTAATGGTTTTGTACCAGATTTCTTGGTAAGTTTATCAGTTCTCGTTAGGAATATTTAAAAGTGGAATAAGAGAGTTCGCGCGGAATAGATAATACTACACGTTTTATCTATTTTTATCCTAATATCTATTCATCTTTATAGAGTCAGTTATTATCAATTTTTTTATGTTGATATTAACATGTTGATATTAACATGAATAACAACACTCGTCATAAAGATCTGATAAATAAAACGATAAATAATTTGCGACATATCGGGAAATTGTATCACTTTTAACCGTGATTAAGTTTATGACTAAAATTACTGTTACGTTTTATGTTAATGAGCTGGAATGCAATTCTAATGGAAAGCACAACAAGCGATGAATCAATCGTGAAGGTCACGAGATAGAGACGCGAAGATTACATAAAAAAAGACTGCAAACCGTTTAGTTTATCCTTACGGACTTACAGAGCAGATTTGTCATTTCACTAAAAAATTAAATATAAATTTTATTTCGATGGATACTGCAGCGTCAACTTTAATATGAGAAAGTACCGACGATGCATTATACTCATTTTTATACAAAAGTAGCAATATTAAACACGGGAGTAATAAAATATTACGTAATGATTTTTGTATTCCGTAACATTACGATACCTTTTCAGAAACTCGGCAGTAGTGAAGAAAAACTTGAGTACAGACGTACTAAAGTTTCTCACTTGCCGAGTACTCGCGTCTCTTTTACCGAAGCAATGGAGAATGCGTTAATATCATCAGAATTGAAATCACCGTCCCTTCGCGCTGTCGTAATTAAGATTTCTCCTTAATTCTTCCTTCGGGGAGGAAAAGTCGTGATATCATCGGCGACGCCGGAGGTCTGTCCTGCACTGCCCCGGTGCGGTCTTTAAAACAGTACTTCCAATTGCTGGTCATATTCTAACGGATAACCCACATTCGGGGCGAACTGATACGGCTTGTGGCCGTCCACGTGGATTAGCTGGGGTCCCTTTCGTATGCAACTTTCGTAGCTTCCTTTCCTCGTACACCTTTATCCGCGCGTATCTACGTGAGCGCGCGAGCGGGCACGTGTGCGTGTCGCGTGTGTGTACTCAGATATGCGGCGGCTCTAAGTAGGTCTCTCGTACCGGTGTGTCTCGCGTTAAAACTTGAGCAAGAAAAAAAAAGTTGAGTTAATAAAAGTCTGTCTGCCTCTCTTTCTCCTTTTGCCCCCTGTCCTCCGTCCCGCTTCCCCCATTCTGGTCTTTCTCGGCCAGCGGCATCTGCTTGATCGAATTTTGAGGAGAATCGAGAGAGGGCCGTACAAATTGTTGTATTATATTATACGTGTTGAACCGTCACATCTCGCCGTCGTTTTCACACCATCTGTGCCGAGACGCTTTTCCGGTCCGGCGTGAAGGTGAACTTGAACGCGACAGCGCGAGGATCTCGTAAATAGAGGCTGCTCTCGTTACCGCGAGCGTGTCTCCGAGCATGTCGTCTATCCGCCGAAAGAGAAATTTTGTATATCATGATAGAGCCAAGCTAGATTTTAATGCTATTAAATATTTTGATGAAACAAATCGAGTACGATAGCAAACGTTTCGATCTAGTAATTAGATCATCTTCAGTGTGATAAAGTCACAGATATAAAAACATGAAAAGTAATTAATAAATAGTTGATAACAAAATCACAGATTTATAAAGATAAAAAGTTGTAAATAATAAATAATTAAAGTCAACGAACGAAAATAGAATAATTTCGCATGCATACACAACATGTAGAGATGATTTCGCATGTTGAGATATTGTTGTCACACATAAAATTATAATTAAATTATGAAAGCTAATGTTTCGAGAAAAATCTAACGGAAATGTAAAAATTTAGAACTATGCTGCGCTAAATCATTCGGGTTGCCATATTCAATTTTTACCGTGTTAGTAAACTGGAATAGATAAATTAAATTTTGTAAGCATGTTGGATTCTAAAGAATGTTTGAAAAAGTAAGAAGTTTCTACCAATTATAAAGTAGAAAGAGAAGATTTTATTTAAAACTAAAAACTGTTTTTGATTATGAATGTATCTGAAAAAAAAGTTTTAGAAGAAATGAGAACTAGATAAAAAAACGCATCTGAAAATCAGTCAGCACAATTCGTGTACACAGAAAAGCAATTACAATATATATGCTTGTGGTTTTCCTTTACAATAATATTATATATATGTAATAGTTAATTAGTATATATATATATAATAATAACTTATATAATTTATATAATAAATATGTGCGATACTTAAAAAAACTGAAAATTGTTGATATTTAACCTAAATCATTCAGTCTGATCCACACAATTAATCTAGATCAACCTGTTTTATACAATAATAATTACAAGAATTTTATAAATAAAAAATGTAAAACATATAATGTAACATAACGTGAAAAATCGCGCAAATTCTTATAATTTTATTCACATTTTTTATTTATTCATTAACTATTATTTTAATAATTTATAGACTATTAAAAATTATTAAGTTATCTTTATAAATTATTAATTAATCGGACATGTGTAGTATAAAAGATCACACTCGAGAGATCTACCTCATGGCTCACTGGAAGTACCGTGATTTAATCTAATTCATCGAATCTGTGATAGGAGGAATATGACTATCCCTTTCAAGCGATCACGAGATAGAGAGATACAGCATTATCTGAGAGCAAGATAGAGAATATTTCTCGGCTCTCGCGCAAAAGACTTAACTGTGTACAAATTGATTACCTAGCTCCATTTTCCTATTTTTAACTGTTTTTCATATACTGTCTTGTTAACGTTCTCGCATTTTTGAAATGGATCTTGCTGTATGGAAACGCACAATCGATATATAAAACATTCATTCTATGGACAAGCGTAAAAACTTTATAAATTATTTCTCAAGGTGTTCTAATTAACTAATGACGTACGTGAAAACGATTTCCATTAACAGCGAGCAACCAAATGTCTGACGTAACTAGGGATTCACGTCTTAATATACGGCTCTTCCAGCGCATGTAAAGACGAAGATTCCTCGGAAGATAATTACTAATTGATAACGTGGCCAGCGACGTCAGCGATCGACGGCGCAAAAAGAAAAAAATAGATCGCTAATGCTGCTCCTTCCGCTGATGATGTTTGCCGTTGCGCGAGTGTGCGTGAGTCGGTCAAAATTGCTAGATGGCTCGATTGCGGCCGTAATCTAATCTGGACCACATGGACCACCGTGACTAATTATCTACGTGCGCGGACGCGGGCATGTACGCTATCGGCGTTGTTTCTGCGTATCCGAGATATACATCGGGGCGGTCAGACGAAAACGATCGCTGGCTATAGACACGATTTTTATCAGGAGCGCGAGACTTTGACCTAATACATCCACACCGGATGGACCAGCCGATGACATCACTGTACAAACATGGGAGCGGACTTGGAGAAGCAAACAAGAGCGATCTAATCGCACTCGCAGTCACTTATCGGAACCGAGTTTTTAACGGAGCGGAGAAGCTATTGGCGTTGCAGCATCACCGCCGCGCGCCTTGTATACCTCTCTCTTTCAAGGACTCCCCGCCGTAGTGGGAAAAACGTCACGTCCTCGTGTACGCCACTGATAAGGCTCGGTTACACGCGCGGGATATACGATAGATTCTCTCTGAGAAGTAAAGAATATTCCGAATTGATATATTTCAAATAGAATAATAAAATCTTCTCTTCGCCAGTAAACAAATAACAGAAGTAATAATATATATGATCGACACAACTGGCTAATAAAATATTTATTTTAATGTACTACGTTTCGGCCATGGGTTTTGGCCCTTTTTAAGTACAGAGTTGATAAATTTCCTTTATAACGATGACATGTGTCCAAGCAACGCCATTAGTTTGAAAAAGGAGAAATTCACAAAGTAAAATCTTTCGCATTGAAAA
>NJRP01000186.1:161870-195930 GCA_003063835.1 Aphaenogaster floridana
ATTATATATATGTAATAGTTAATTAGTATATATACTGTCTCTTATACACATCTAGATGTGTATAAGAGACAGTCTATATCATAACTTGGTGAACGTCAAACTATGATATATATTATTACTTTTGATATATTTCACCGTAGAGACTATTGACGCTATCGATCGCTCTTGGGACGTTAAGAAACGTTGCATATAACGAATTTAAAACGTATACGTACACGGAGAAAATTTTATATTAAAAATTACTATGTATGGCAGTAGCCGTGGACCATTGCTGGAATTATAAAAATATTTACTATGTTCTCCAATTAAAAACATAGTAAACATTTTTATAATTGAATATTTTATAATTTTTTAAATTGAAAACATAGTAAACATTTACGGCTACTGCCATACATAGTAATTTTTAATATAAAATTTCCTCCGTGTATATGGGCTTTCTATTACTCGATAGACTGAGAATGAGACGATAGATTAAGAAAAATGCACTTTCTTTATTTTTAGGACCCTTTAATGGGTCTCTCGTCACGCAAATATCTGTTTCTTAACTAGACTAGATTTTTTTATTGTATACTAAACAGGGATGCTGATTGACAGAGGAAAATGCAATAACTTTCTAATATACTCATTAGCTTACTATAAATCATCTTTCCGTAAAATACAATATGAGTATATACAATATATAAAATGCCATAATGAGAGTATTCTTTAAGCAGTTCAATCCTATTAAGCGTATCTTGTATCTGATAATATCTTTTATCGTTAAGTGAGAATCTGTATATAATTTTCATAACTTGATCTTTAGAAATTTTTGATGTTTCGTGTAAATTGGCCCATAAATTCCGGGAACTGTTTTCGATTTTGTAAAATTCAGAGGCGTCATGCCTTGATCTCACTTTCTCTTTTTGATTGCTCGAGTCATGATTATGATTTTAAATTATATATATCTATATTATAAAAAATAAATAGTTTTTCAGATAGTACAGGCAAATTGAGAAAAGCAAGGAATAATTTTATAGTTAATTTTCATCATTAGCTTTAATATTATATGCATTTGAAAATTAGATAACTTTAGAGAAAATTAAGTTCCGATAAAGGAATGATAACACATCTCGTTCTCCAGTCAACATTGAATAGACATTAATTTAGCAGATATCTTAATTAAATCTTAAGTAGATTTTCATTACAAACAAGACAATTTTAATTAAAGAATACATGTCTGTGCAAAAAGTTATGTAGCAAATGTTAAAAATTATATATTATTAGAACATAGAGCAAGATTTTTATTTAATTTAATTAATATATCATTTATATAAAATTATAATTGCCTGTGTCAAAAATTGCATCACGATTGCATTAATTATAAACGTAAATACAACCAAAACAATAATTGTTCGAGATTGTCAATATCCATTCCGCGAAGTCTAATTCAAACGATTAAGATCCGAAGTCACGTACGAAGTAGACAATACTCAAGGGAGATGTGGTAAACGGGACAATGCCACCTATATATTCGAACAGAAAAAACGAAGGTAGGAAGAAAAAAATAAGTAAATCTGAATGTAAGACTAATCTGCAAATTTATTACAATCAAACTTTTGCTGTAGATAATTCTACAGACAATCAAATATATCTATATGTTTCTCGAGTTTTATATCTTAATGTCTTTTTACAGACATTTTGTGGGAAGAGGAGAAAGAAAGAGAGAGTGTAACATAAATTGAAACATAAATTGCGAATTTCACATATCGGCAAGATTTTCATTTGTTTGTTAATGCATTGAAATATATACATGTCTTGAATTTCTCGTACAGAAAATTTTGTGTGTGTGTGTGTGTGTGCGTGTGTGTGTGTGTGTGTGTGTGTGCATATTCTAGAGCGATATAAAGGTTACATATATTCTCTAGAAAATTCCACGAATGTTTCTAATTATTTTATACGGAATATACATTCTTAATAATTGGAAATTTCAGACTTTAATAAGTTTTTATGTGTCTTAATGATTGGTATAACTCCTAGTTACTTTTACAGATTTCAATACAATATTAACGTATCTCTCTAAAAACTATTTCAAACGGTCCGTCTGGCTTTTTATGAAACTTATACTTATCCCTCTTACTTATCCGCTTAGTTACCCTTCAGTATCGAGAAAGTCAATGCGTCTCCTTTTCAGGTAGATGAAGAGGTTCTTCGTCCGTCGTTTTTATGTTGGTTCTTGCATCCGACTTGACTTCCGACAGATAGGTCCAGGCACGAACAATGGGATGCCCTGTCTTAGATATATATACTATTTTCTAGCAGCATCTGGTCATCAACTCATCTCATAAAAGCGTGACATTACAATGACCAAGGTTCAGAATATCGGTCCAGGTATCGGGAATTAGCATACGTCAACGTTCCCCTAATAGATGCAGTTTTCAGTTTTTAATTTTAATAGCCCGAATAGGTCAGCTACTCTCGGGCTACTTTCATGAAACAGAGATAGTTACAGCTAACGTGCATTCTTTACACAAACCGTTAGGTATCTTGGTATCTCGGCTTTATTGTGATTTGACAAAAAGACTATGATATGCGTGACAAAAAGGAAAATAATGGATGAAGTTTGTGCTTGCGAAATAATAGAATTTTTGGTCCAGCCAATTTCGGTCACTAACGCATCACCCTTGTTTGGATTTTCCGCAATTTGGAGTAAAGATATTGTAATTTTATATATTATATATATCTTTTGTTATTATTGGTTTATTGTAATTATTATTGTTTATTTAATCATTTCGTATAAACAAGGTTTCCTTTCCATCGCGTCCTTTCTAACGTTGCCTTTCCAATCCCGCATGAAATATATGGTCTGTTCTTTGTCGTTGCACTTCTGAACTAGTGCAATAAGTTAGAATGAGACAAATATATTTTCTTTCATTTTAATTTATTGGACTAGTTGATAATTCAGAAGTGCAGCGACAAAGAACAGACCAATATTTGCGTGAAGTATGCCGATAATAAAAAATTTTATAAATTCCAAGTAAAACGTGTCCTCTCTCGCGACTTTATCAAAGTTGTAAATGGCGCATCGGCTAGCCGCCGTCCATTTCGCCTTGGCGAAACTGTCGCGAGTTCGACACATACATTATCTATGAAACTCAAACTAACGTTCCGTCATCCGTCTGATGACGTTGACCTTGTGCCTTATCGGCGGAATTGCCGTGAACGGTCTTAACGATTTGAATAACGTTCGACGTGTTATTGCAGATTTCCTTTCAGGGCGCGTTCGTGCGTACGACCATAACGGGCATTTTTCGCTTTAAGGCTCTACTGCCTTCTATCGCTCCGACTGCTCCCGTTCCTCCCGACATTTCCATCCCGCAATATCGCACGATACCGCTCCGGAGTAATTTCATTAGCTTCTCGACGGTGGAGGGGATGAACTGGGCTCCGAGATAGGGAGACTAAATCAGGTGAGAGATCGATGAATCGGAGCCGCGGGCTCGCCCATCGCTTCCAGGAGGGAAGCGACGCGTCATCAGGCGAGAAGCACGTAGATGGCAAAGAGACGATCTGTCGAAGGGGGGTGGTCGCATTGGTGTGGGTGGCAGATGCGTCGGGCGCCGACTCGGCTCGAGTACGGGAGTCGCTTCGTGCAGCGGTGGTACACCGGCGCGGCGCGGCGCCGTCGAGAGAAAGAGAGAGAACCGCGAAGAGCGCGAGAACAAGTGGAGGGAGAACAGCCTGAAAGGAGACGTGAGTCGAGAGAGCGAGCGAGCGTGCGAGGGGAAGCGGCGGTCGAGGGACGAGAAGGGTGAAGGTTTCCTCCGATGGAAAAACGTACTTGTACATAGGCGTCCGCAAAAGGGGGCATCGAGGTACGGGGGTACAGGGTGCATTATCCCAACGATCCGCTGAGAGGATCGGGGAAGAGAAAGGACAAATATTTCTTTTTGTACACGTGTATAGTCTTTTACCTCGTGGATACGTGGCTAAGATGGTTCTTCGCAAATATTGTCGTCGGCATTGTAGACGACGGATCGATTGGATGAAATTATGTAGAGTGAGGGGACCAATTGCTACACGAAAAGCACGGTTTTGCTGAAATATCTAAAAATTTGGTCAAATACATATCTGAAAATAATCTTGTTAGAGTGTTGGACCATCAAAAGTAACCAAGTAGAACCCTCGAGCATGATAATGCTGGAAAAAGTTTTAATATTCTAGCAATTATTTTGAACATCCTACTTATTGTTAATTATTTTTGATGATCTAACAAAATTATTTTCAGATCTGTATCTGGCAAAATTTTTAGATTTTCAGCAAAACCATTCTTTCCGTGTAATCTTTAGGTTTTAGGGATTGAACACTGGACGATTCAATAGACTTGTGTAATTTTACTTCTATTGATTTCTTCTGACAATGAATACAGCTCTATCAGAGAATCTACATTTTTTAAATTGATTTTCTTCATGTGTCCAGTTATGATTTATTATCTTAGATATTGGCACATTAGAAATAACAGCATTAGAAATAAAAGCGAAGATTTTTTTCCCGACAAGAGATAGGAAATATTTGCGCGTAATAAAGAGATGCTAGCGAGGTCACATTCCTAAAATTTATTTTCTAATCTGTTATGAGAGCGTAGATAATATATGAGATAGATGAGATAGCATTTCAAAATATCGTCGACAATATCTGACTCTATGACATCTAATAATTGTGACGCTGTGTAGGAAGTACAGAACATACATATATAGATGCAATGTATAAACTTTGCTTGTCATGCTAAGAAATTGTTACAATTATAGCGTTGACGCACTTGTCGTACGTCAAGTTTATCCGAAGACATTATCTTCCTATACAGAACATTGCAACAACATTTCCGCAATATTGCAATGTTATTGCAATGTTGCTGCAATGTTCTGTGCTGTATGGGTAAGAACCCATACAGCACAGAAATTGCAGCAACATTTCGGTAATATTGCAATATTGCTGCAATGTTACTGCAATGTTGCTGCAATTTCTGTGCTGTATGGGTTCTTACAGACACATTTTTTTTAACACTAAAACTATCAAAGCGGTCTCAAAATAACTTTCTAATTTTTTTTAAATTACTCAAATTTATAACGACACATTTTCTCAGACTTTTGTTGCAATATATAAATGATTAAATTCATCATTACTCAAATAGTAAAAAAAAATCGTCGATAGTTCTAGTATTAAATTCCAGAGGCAGTATAAAATCATCACGGGAAATATTCCATCTTTCAGGCAATCGAACGGTGCGCAAATTAATTTTTAATTAGATGGTATCGACCAATTCCTCTCTCCGTCACCATTATCCACTATATTTTCTCAAGATTCCATTCCTCCGCAAATAATAGAGCATACCGAAGCTTCGATGTTCCAAGTACTCTGTGGCGAACACACACACACACACACACACACACAGCCGTACTCGCGCGTGGTATTGTACCGAGAACAAAAACCCGAACGAAAAAAAAGATCGACGACGTAGGACCAGCGCGAGTACCTCGGAGGAGAGGAGAGGAGAGGTAAAAAAAAAACCGTAAGAATCCGCCGTTTTCCCGTCGAAGAATATTTCCGTTCGAGCGCCCATGTACCCACGTAGTAGATCGTCGAACGAAACGCTGGCGGGGCGGGCCGGCGTGCGCGGGGGGAGGCGCGGGTAGAAGGGATGGTGAGGGAGCCTGGCCGAGTGGGGATGACCGCAGAGTGCCGGGAGAGGAGCGGAGCGGAGTCGTGAGGGCGAGCGAGATCGCGCGAGAGGGAAGCCGCGCGGCGGGAGGGAGCGGGCAGTGCGGACCAATCGGAGGAAGGGATGATGGGGCCCCGGCGCGAGCCGAGAGAAATTGTCAGAGGCACTGCTGCGCGGTGAGTCGGCCCGTCGTGACCCATTCTCATGGATCTCGCGGTCCTCTCTTCTCGTCGTGCCTCTTACCTCGCCCGCCCCCCACCACGCGCGCTCGAAGGAGAGGATCGCATCCCCCGCCCACCCTCTTCGCTCCTACCCCGCCGCCGCCGCCGCCGCCGCCGCCGCCGTCGCCGCCGCCGCCCCCGCTTCTTCCTCTCCCGAGGATCGCGAGGGCTCCTCTCGTTTCGGGATCACCGTGTGCGCCCAGACGTCGACTCGACCACGAGCGGTACACGCGCTCAGTGCGCTGCTGAGCGTCGAGCGGTGACGAGCGGAATCGGAGAGAGAGAAGGTGAAGCACATCCGCGATCCGGGGGTACGGGGCACACTCGATCGATCGTCGACGCACACCCGCGCGCGCCGCGGGCCTCTTTATCGAGAGGTGCGAGAGGAGCGATCGCGGCGGAGTGATCGGCGGTGTGACGCTTCTCGCGGATCGCACCTTCCGCACGATGCGCGACTCCGCGGCCGTCTCGACAGCGGATTCCCATCATCGGAGCGGCAGCGGATAATTCGGATCTCCGGAGCGGAGTGGCACCGCGGGACCGCGGAGTGTGTATCGCGGTGACGTACTCCCGAATCGGGTGGACCTAGGTGTTAAAGTGCTAATCAGTTTGCGCGGATGCTGGAGCTTGGATCCCCCTCGACGGTGTGATCTCTCGGCTGCCGACCGATAACGTCGCCCGCCGTCACGCGGACCCCGGCCCAGCATCATGGATTATTCGAAGAAAGGTACGTTCGCGTCAGGTCGCGTCCGCGTCGACAGGACCTCGAATCGGAAACGGTGCTCCGATGGATGCTCCGATTTCGCGTCACCTGTATAGTCGTGTTTACCACGCTTTTTACGCATTGCGTCGCCACCGCGCAATTTATCTCTTTCTCTTCCCCTTCGCGAGGAATCCCGTGACTCGCGCTGGGAGTCGATTAAAAAATTCTCACGTTCCTTTTTTTTTTTAAATGTTAAGCTTTTCTTCTCGATATCCCGCTTCGTCTGCTGGTAAGCGGCGTATCTCTCCTACGCACACGTGTACGCGCGTCTGCATGTCGCCGTCACGTGAAATTTTCTAATATTCGCACGCACAGTCGCGCACTCACCTGTTCTCCTTGTGCGGCCGATCTTGAGAGCGAGCTGAGTTAAGAGATTCCGCGAACGAAGCTTACCGAGATAGCGAGATTCTATCAGTTATATTGGTGACGCAAGGCGAGGTGTCGCGTGAGTGGTTTCAATCATCGTAGCCTCGATCTTTACAGCAATCTCGCATTCGTTTAGCCACCTTCACCCTGTTCCCGAAGCCCAGATGTAACGTCTCCTTGCACCTCAGGATGAACGAATTTATCTTCAGTCATCTTTTGTTCGAGTTTATCTCTGGTTCGAGAGAAAGATAAAGCGTGAGATCCAAAGATTATTTGTCAATACCAAGAAATCGGGACTGGTGAGATATATAAATGTTATTTCTGTCAGTGCAAATTAACCGGTATTCGACCATCTCCTTTTTCCGGGAATGATTTATCGATCGATCGTCACGAGCGGCATGTCTCATCGATGCTCTCGGTGATAATGGCAGAAGGGGGTAGTTTGTAAATGTCAGGGGTTGCAGCGGGTTTACACGTCGCGACGGGGGTGACGTGTCGAAATTCCAATCATACAGAACCGGTGAACGATACTCCGAGTTCTAGGAGAACATTTAAGGATCTTTTAAGCTTCTCCCTTATCTATACATGTGGTGTCGAGATGCTAAAAACCCGAACGATCTTGTAACTCTGCCTCCCAAATGTCGACGAAGATAAAAATTTTCTGTACGCAGATAAAAATTCTTAGAATGATTAATAAATGACATTTTGTGTGGAGATATGAAATATATCTTGAGATATTATGACTTCTAAAAAGTTAAAACGCGCGACGTCTGCTGCGATAAAAAAACTGCAACAGGATATTTTTTTGACTTAATTTGAAGATTTATAATATTTTTTCTGAAGATTTTTGACATTCTGAATGAATAAAAATATATGTTATAATCATAACGACGAGTAATATAGACTGGTTAATATCTTAGCAATATTGCGCTAAATTTAGCAAATTTATATTCTTAATAAGTTATGTTAATATTCTAAGAATAAATTATGTTAATAAATTATATTAATATTCTAAGAATATTAACATAATTAAAATAATTTCTTTACAGTTTTCGGGGAAGGGAAGATCTTATAGATGCTTATTATCATCAAAAATTATTAAAATTCTGTTCGTTAAATGAATCAAAATCCGTGGTCGCTAACGTAGTAAGAATATTTCTAATTAATCAATTTAGCCAGTTGTCATCGAATATAATTTACTTTGAAATATTAACATAATTTTTAAAAAATAGTAATATATAGTTATATATAATAATATTATATGGTTAAACTCAAGTAATTATAATCAGTTTTGTATCGAACCAGTTCTTCAAATTACAAATGAAAAGCAATGGACAAAAGAAAATCAATAATGTCAACCGCTTTATTCTAGCATTAATAGCTCGTTGCTATAAAATTGTTTGAACAAATATAATATATACAGATCTTATTTTTTTTCATATTCGTTCTTTATTATTAAAGTCTTTATATTGAGTATCTTTGGTAAAATTATACATGACGTTCATGTCCGAGTTAAAATTAAATATTTTTGGACCGTATTACATGGACGGATGAATATTATCCAGAAAAAAATTCATTCTTCCTGGCAGAGCACAAGGATTATACCAGCGTGAAGCCTGGATTAGGGTGTGGTGCGGAAAGTCAACCGCTCCCTTTTTCACCCCAACGAAGGGGCGCCCTTCAGTAGCGAGATAGATTAATTAGCGATGTTTATATTTGACAAGAAAGTGCACGCGTTTATCAACTCCCGGAAAGCTCTCTCTTCGTGATAACTCGAAAGTTGCAGTAAACGAATATCCCAGATGCATAAATCAATCATGTCAAAATAATCACTATATATATTACAATGCATATCTTTCTCAATCAAATAAAATCGTTACGCTAGCAAACAAATTTTAACGCATTGAGATAGATGATTTAGTTGCACTATTTTTGCGTTTAATTCATTGATTTAAAAATATATCTTAATTAATATCTTAACTTATATCTATTTTTACATCTTTTAACATTTTTAGACATTTTTTCAACGTATCTTTTATTTGATATTAACTTAGATAATAATTATTTTATCATGATATAATCTGAATTTACGGTAAAATTGCGTCGGATGTTTATTAAAAGATACTTTGAAACAATAGTACTGAGAAAAACTAGCTTGCAATATTCGATTTTGCACGTCGCAGTGATTAATAGATAGATTTTGCTTTGTGCGAAAAATAGGACAGTAGGCTTTACTTTGTGCGCGGTAAATATGGAGCAGTTAGTAGATCTTTCTTGGAACAGGGCCATAAACTAGGACTATGCAATTTATCATATTCGATGGAAATAACGAGAAGTCTCGTTATAGACCGAGTAGAAAAAGATTCGCGCGATGCTCCAGTCTTTATTACTGAAAATTAATTAAAATCGAATGATCGATTAATAATGAAAATTGATATTACTAAAGATTGAGACTCGAAATCAAGTAATCTTTTCCCGTTTATAGGTTATTAACAATACATAATAATAATAATATACAATAACACACGGTATATTCGCAGATTGTATTAATAAATCTTATTTTTTAAATCAAGAGCTTAATATTATTCAAACACACAATTTTATTACATTTTAAATTTATTATTTTCATAATATTCCCTGTTTTATACCTCGAGCTATATCATTGATGAACGATCCATTCTTCGCTCGAAATCATCAGATTACAACGATTCGCGACGTTGGTTTCTGCGAAAGAAAGTAAATTAAGTTTTAGCGAAAAACTCAACGTGGATGATGATCGATCTCCACTCGTAGTTAAAGATTAGACGTCCGCCAACCACACCTATCATCGCTTTTCCGCTCCCTACCCCCCAAGGCGTCGTAAGGTCGGTCTAGGATTTGCATAGGTCTTATTACGGCGACAATCTATAGATGTGGCGTGGCGGTAGGTAGGTAGGTATGACAACCGCGTCGAGGTACATGCGGAAACACTCGGTTGGGCCACGTATACGAGGGTACTTTGCGTGACATCCTTCGCGGCACCTCAAACCGTTCACCCTCGGTCGATCGTGAAATTAATGACCCGCGGCAGTAAATTTTTTGGTGAAGGAGGTTTCGTTCTCTCTATCGCACGTCGACGTGCCTGTTGTTCGTTGTATCGCTTCTCTGGAGTATCCACAGACAGGAAACGATCAAAAATGGTTTTTATTTTTTTTAAGTACCTGTTGGTATTTAAAATGTTTCTTTATTCAAATTCCTCGACTTATGTCTTGGTGTCCTAAGACAGAAATATCAATGAGATTGATAACTGATATAACTAAAAATTATATTAGTATTGTGACCATAACGAAATCGTGAGATTGTGAATCGAATAGAGATTTGAGCAACTTACGTGGCCTAATGATCGCAAACGATCCGAATTTAATTCTGGAGCTCGAAGTTCGGATTGTTTTAACTGTTAGATACTCGAAAACTTCAGAAATCGCTTAAAATTAAAAATTATTGAAGTTGCGCAATATATATTTGCGAATATCAAAATAAAAACTTGAGCGAGAGTTTCGCTAAAATATCAGTGATAATACTGAGAAAGTAATACTGCAGTGTTTTAAAATTTTGTTGTTTTTTAAATTAATTCTTTCCATTTCCACAAGTTCGCGATACAATCTCGTATTCAGAAATTAAAAAAGATAATATTGCAATCAGTTAATTTCGTCTCAAGTATTTTCTTGTTCTATCAATACTAAGAAACCTATTTCGCTCTATAATTAGTTATATATAATTATATCAAATTTATTTACTTCTTTAAAGAAAGAAATTTTCTTATTTGTCTATTACTTGTGTAATATATCACAAAAACAAGTTTAAGAAAAGATATTAACTATTAATTAAAATCCACGTCAGCGCCACTAATGCCACTGCTTCTACGAAATATCAAGATAGAACAATTACTTAACTTTCATAGTTTGATATCGATTTGAATGAACTTATTTAATTAAGAAAATAATGCGACTCAAATTTTAAAACAAAAGGAATTTAAGCGAAATATTACGAGATGTGGAAATACTAGCTTTCGAAAAAAATGTTTCGCTCATCTAGTCAACATCCATTTTTCATGAGAAAGACTAAAATTCCTTGTTTAATGTCTGTTCGAGGAATTATATCTTCTACAGTCATTGTTTCCTCCGAAAAACGCGTGTATAGATCGATCGCGGATATCGTCAGTGGAACCGATAGAAAATGGGATAAACAGAAAAAAAGGACAGAGAGGGGCGAGCAGGGGCAGAGAGATTACTCGTGCGTCATCCGGAGTAGTCGCTTGCAGGTATGAGTGAAGGGTTGCTCCGGTGCGTTACGGATGGGTAAACCCAAGGTTGTCAGAGAGACGACTTCTCGAAACACACTAGCCGACCGCCATCTTTGTTTCTCCTGCGTGGTGCGTGGGTGTATCCGAGCGTGGAGGAAGCGGGGATGATGAGGGAGAACTGGACAGAGGGAGGGGAGGATGACGAAGAGGGAAAAAGGCGCCGCCGTTGGAAGAGGGAGAAAGAGAGAGAAAGACAGAGAGAAATGACAGGGAGGTAAAAAGGGGGACAAGTGCGGGACAGCAGGGTTACGAGGACGGGGTGGGAAGGGGCGTTGGAGGGAGAGAGGGCTGGAAAGAGAGAAGGACGAGGCGCAGTAGTGAGTCTGCGGCTACGGGGCAGGAAGGAAGGCGAAGAGTAGAAAAACGCGTAGCGTGATCGTCGGTGGCAGCGGCGGACGGATGTCGGCAGCGAGAGAGAAAATGTGAGACGGAGAGAAAGAGAGCGAAGAAGAGGGAGAAAAAGTCGAGCGGAAGGGCAGAGGGGAGGGACGCGGGAGAGGAACGAGGGAGAGCTAGGGGAGAAAGAAGGAGCGGAGAGAGCACGTCCGAGCGAGATAAGAGCGCAAGAAAGAGCGGAGGCCGGAGGGTATGTCCGAGTTAGCGTGATAAAGGGGCGAGATAGGCGAGGAGAGACGAGCGCGAGCGAGATAAAAGGAGCGACGGCCGGTGGTGGGGCTCGAGCGGGATGCGATGGAGGGGGCGGAGTGCGGCGTTGGTGGCGGCGGCGGAGGGGAAGGAAGGAGATAAAAAAAGGCTCCGGGAAAGATGAGAGGCGGCCAATGGCGGCGCGGTACGACGCCGAGTCGTTGGTCTCTCTCTCCCCCCACCCTCCCTGCCTGCCCAGCTAGCGTAGCTGCTTCAGCGCAGCATCCTACGATTCGTAGGTGGCGGTTCCCAGGCGAGCGAACGGAAATGCGCATGTACGCCCCCGAGCGGGCATGACACTGCTCCCTTTTTCCCTCAAGGTTCCCCCGGCGAGGTCCCGCGAGGGTGCAATGCAGATATAGGCGTGGCGTTCTGGTCCTCCAGCTCGTCCGCGAATCCCTTGAAACCGCGGCGATTACGGGACTCGCCCTTCCCGCATCGGTTCCTTCGACGATTCGCCCGTGCACCCTGCAGGACTTTCCGTATCTTCGTATATACGTCTTCTCTCACGAATATCAATTTGCTCATCTGCTCGTCAATAATCTATTTTTAAGTGCTCTGCTTCGGAGCGATATACATTAGCGACATTGTCTATTTGTTATTATACAATATTTCCTGCTTTCTCTTTTAATTTTTGATGTCGAGTTGAGGACATTGAGCACGCGATGTTCCATCAATGGCGCGCGGGAAATAAACTTTTATACGTTCCAGTTATACAAAAATATATAAAAACTATACAGACCCGATAGAATTTTATAATGGAATTTTAATACGATAGTGCGAAATCAAATTTTGCATTTCGTATATTTGTGATGGAACGCTCGCAGCTTTTTCAATGACACGATCATTTGTTTCTTCTTGCGTCATCTCGCGAGCAAAAAGATGTGTAAGATATTCGTGATGTTATCTGCATGTTATACAATTTAAAACGCATTTAATCCCATCATTTGATCCCATCTTCGCAAAGTTCTGCTTTATTTCTATATTTTTTTATTACGTAAATCTGTTACGAAGATGTTCACGTTATCACGTCATTATCTCGCAAGATGTTGAATAGAATGCGTTTTCGTGAGACGTAAAAAAAAGTGGTTACACAAATACAAGTTTGTTGGAAAAATACAAGTGCAAAAGAAGAGAAGTGGGTATTTTCCTGAAAGATGCAAAACCGATTTAATACGTATTAATAAACTCGGTTAACTCCCTAATCTTTCAGTTTTGTTGTCTGTATTGTTTATAATTGCAACAATACTAGATTTGTCAAATATATAAGTATGAAGCCCAATGTCGGTCAACCGCGGATCTTAATTTTTTATGAATTCCCTGTTCATGCGAACTGCGCGCCGCATATTCGTCGGTCTTGAAACACAATCCTTACATGAAGCCGGAATTAATTCACATGTTAAATTGACGAGCAATTTAATAATTTTGATGCTAACAAGCATCTATAAAATCCCCCCTTCCCCGAAAAACTGTAAAGAAATTATATTGCAAAAAACAACACCTAAACCAGGATTCGAACCTGGATCTCCCTACAATCCGTGTGGGCGTCCTAGAATACTAGATTTATTTTCTAAAATCCACGCTAAATGTTGCTCGAGTACGTCGGAGGAATTGCCTCGGTGAAATTTGATGTGGAATCTCGCAATTGGAAATCTTCCCCCCTCGTGCTTTCCATTTCTAACGATCGCGATGTGACGGGAGACTAATCGTTACGACGTTCCATGAACCAAGGAAAACGATTTCTATTCTTGCGCGGTGCGTTTCTCGTCATCGATACAAGCGACATTCTCTTACAATTAGCTATATGCGTTCTCATGGTATGGCATATCTCTCATCAGACAATCGTGACGGTGTAAAGAAAATTCTATCAACGAAGGTCGTCTTTTAATTCTGTTGTATCACGAAGTCACCTGAAGTATTAGTGCAAAAGCGATCGTTTCACAATTTAGTATGCAGTTACTTTCACACATTTTTGGCAAGTTTCGATTTACAAATCAGAAGAGGCTATCTTTTTACGGATATGATGTAATAAAAAATAATAATAACACGCTTGCGCGCACTTTAGTAGCTGCTCAATTAAAAGCAGTTAGGACTGGTGGCAAGAGGTGAAGAGTCATTACGATCGCAGGCACGCGTCAAACCGCAGAACGAAGTTGATCGGACTTGTTTCTCCACACTTGACCAGAACTTGTGCACGCGCGCGCGTGATTTACGCGCATGAATAAAGTTCACCTGCCGACAGGTACGCTATATGGACGGCCGTCGAACAGGTTCGTTTGGGACCACACGGCGACTGCTATGTACTCGTTCGATCGATGAGCAACCCGTGTAATGTGATATTAAGGGGATTCAGGTGCGGAATCACGAAAGATAAATTATAATATATTTGATATATATTGCGATACACACACACATAAATTACTTAATATTTTTTAAATAATACATTTATAATCGTACACGGAAAGAACAATTTTGCTGAAGTATCTAAAAATTTAGCTGGATACAGATCTGAAAAATAATTACGTTGGACTATCAAAATAATTATGTAGGACGGTCAAGCATGACGATAATGCTTTAACAATTAATATGCGTTATCGTAAAATGTGCATAAATATCGACTACGAGATAATTCCGGTAAACGCGCGAATGCAAAATCGTATCGCGTCCTTCGGAGTATTAAAGGTGTATTATAATGGATACCTAACGTGGTATTCGTTTAGTATTACATGAAATACACACGTACATTTGTGTGTGTTTTGTATAGTCACTTATTTCATATTTGATAACAAGCATTTCATTAAATGTTATTACCCGAGAGAATAAACAGACGCATTTGTACATAGAGATGCTGGAAAATCAATAACATAATAAGAAATTCATTATTTTTTAAATTTTAAGTGAATTTCATTGTTTCTTAAAGATTTCGATTTTGTATATTTACTATCTCTTTAATTTCGCAAATAATTTTATATTTATTAAAAACAGCATAGAGATATCTTTCTAAAAGAATAATTTCTGTTTACGAATCTCAATTTGAATCTAAATAGATCTGAGAGAGAACAAAGATTATCTGAAGAAAAAATTTTTTTAAATTTTATTTCTTTTAAAGTTCTTTCAAAGTATTGTCGAAATCTTATAAGATTCATACCTTTCATCTCTCTGATTTGTTTCTTCTAATGTTTATTGTGGTCTAGCAAGACACCTTTGATGTCGCTTTGTCTTCACTTGATCTTCCTTGCTGTAATCTTATGAGCGTTCGTCAAAAAGAAAAGAGAAAATAGCGAAAAAAGAAAATAGCGATAGCTTCATTCTTGCATTCGGAAAACTTGTTATTCTCGGTATTCTTTATGCCAGTTAGTACATAGAAAACGCGAGCAATAAGATTTAAACGTAAGCAAACTGATCAATCGAAAGTTTTAAAATGGCCTTACGTTTTCGACAATTCTTAACTGCGATTACATTTTTCTAATGCCATTGGTATTAGAAACATCAAACAAATCGAGATTTCACATAAAAATATAAGAGATAAAATGATTCAGTTAAAGATATCGAAACGATATTTTGTAAGGTATTCTCCTTCTATTGTTTTATTTTCTCCTTCTCTCTTTTCTTCTTTTTTTTTCTTCTCCCTCTTCCTTTCTGAAAATTCAAGAAAATCTGTGAATCATCGTTCTATAGATATTAGATACATCTTCGAGACAGAGACATTGTTCTGGAAACGTAATTCTATTGATAAGGAGTTGTATGAACTCATACCATTAACAAGTTAGGCCGAGCTTTCAAGGATCTGTAATTTCCCACAAAATGATACGCTTATTTTGAAATATGATTTAAACTTTCTTGGTACTATGAACTTTCATGGTTGTAAAGCATTCATAAAAGGATTTATTGGAATCTTAAAATTTACTCTTGATGTTATTTTAGAATTCGACGGAACATTTTTCTATCGGAACGATAGCTTGAATATCAAAAGCAATTCGATCTTTATTCGATTATCTTGTCATGGTCCACAATTTCGTTCGTTCCTGTTCGTTTTACATCGTAAGTAACGCGATCGATTTGCAACAAACAGTTAGATACGTTTCAGTCCTCTAAAAATTGACAGATAAACACTGAAGCAACTAACATCGAAAAATATCTTGTCATGTATGATTCGCAGATTCTCACAGTTCAATCTCATAGTTCATTACATGTTTATTACTAAACGAGGGATCTGTCTTTCGAATAAACTTTGATTCTCTCCTCCTTGTTAAGGAAATATCAAACCAATTAAAATATCAGTTTGCTTTGATACCAGTTCATAGCCCAAGATCACATTCCCACCTCACATTCTAAGCCTCAGTCTGATCGCCAGTTTCTCAAGATGCTCGCTGCGTTCTCCGAACGCGTGTAAATAGAATGGAGACCGTCGAGTGCGGTTAGAACGTCGGGCGAGGACGTTGATAAGTGTTATTGTCCCGACTTCATCTGCGGTTCGGTCTGGGTATCAGCTTCCGGAATACTTAGTCAGATTTGTGTCCTGTCCTGTCGCTGACACAGTTCTTTACCCAGTACGGCTAAATCGGAGACGCAACACCGGCGGATCCGCTGTGGCTCCTGTTTATTCGCGGTTTTAAGGCCGGCGCGCATCAGTTACCGTGGTACATTCCGACCCACATTTTACACCGCTATACCGCGGACGAAATTTGAATCGTGTCATAATGGCGCAATTAACAAAATGTTGCAATCCGAAACGTGATCCTCTCGCCGTTGCAGACGTTCTTCAGCAGTTTTCTTGAAAAATTGCGATACGATGATTTATGCCGTTGCATATATTCACGATCTAGGTGGCTGCACAGATTATTCTGCGATCGTAGATAAGAAGAAAAAATTCTTCGGAGCTGCAGCGATGACTGCACTTCCTTTATGCCTATTACATTCACGGAAAAAAAATTTTTCGCTACCATAGCTAATCATGATTTGCTAAACTGTGTTTGCTGTCGTGATTATAAATTTCTAAATTACAGCAAACATGTTTGCTGTAGTTTAGAAATTTATAATTAATTTTATAATTTTAATAAAGAAATTTATAATCACGACAGCAATAAAATAGGTACACCGAGAAAATTTTATATTAAAAATTACTATATATAGTAGTAGTCGTGGACCATTGCTGGAATTATAAAAATTTTTACTATGTTATTATATTAATAATTATTAAACTCTTTTGTGAAAACATAGTAAAAATTTTCATAATTCCAGCAATGGTCCACGACTACTGCCATACATGGTAATTTTTAATATAAAATTTTCTCCGTGTATCACAGCTAAGATTTTGCTGCCCATATATTACGACTGCAATTTAGTTACCACACGCAGTTTTTAGCTACGGCAGTTACTTTTTTTCCGTGTTGCAGCGTTTCTTTTCTGAGGCCTTTATTTATACAAATCGATGCAAACTGAGCCCATCACTTCGAGAAAAGAAAGATAAACGAACCAGAGATAAACGATGCACTGTAGTCGATTATACGAGAATACTGCGATATTTATTTAGAGACAATTGTATTGCGATAATTTCGCACACATTACGCATGCTCTCTCTCTACTTTTAGTTTAAATTTATAAATCCTCTGCTCTTTCATTATATCCGAAACGTCTCGGTTTTCCTGTTTCGTCAGCAGATTTGTGGTCCAGAGAAGTCGCGTATACGCTCTGCGGGTTTTTCCGGTCTTCCTGAAATTCCTATCCGAGAAATGAGTGAGAAATAATAACGTAAGGCTCGATTTCCTCAATGATTCACGTTTAAACGTTTCATTTTCAGCCGAATATTTTAATAAAAGTAAATTGATATTTACATTAGTTAATTATAATTGACTAAACACTTTATTGATACCTTATGTACCTAATTATATACATAATTATTTTATGTTCTGATCCATTTTTAATTAAATGTTACATTTTATGTGTTACAGTGACTGGACCTGAAAATGGACCTGACCAGGAACAGGAAAACGAAACGCAAATTGATGCTGCGTCACCATCATCAAGTGTAAGTATATTTGTACACATATTTTAATATATACAAAATTTATATACTGCTAATAAATCAGAAAAAAATTTAATAATTTAAAAACACAAAACCTAGTAAAATTAATAATAAATTAATAATAATGACTTGTTAATTAGAAATTATGAGTTTTATCAAAATTAAAAACGAATTATCAACGCGAATGAAAATAATATTCTCGCAATGTTATAACGAAATTGCGATTTTACGTGATGGTGCATTGCATGTATCTTCAATATCGCATGTTTTTCCCCGAAAATGTAGGTTGAGCTGTCGGAGAACGGCGCGCATCCATGCCCGACGTGTCCGTCGGTGTTTTCCAGTTCCCACGAATTGACGAATCATCTGCGTGGCCACAACTCACCTCGCAGCACGGACTGCAGCGGCGAGGAAGACTACAGCTGCGGCGTATGCAATAAGGTGCTCAGCTCGGCGAGCTCGCTAGACCGACACGTGCTGGTGCACTCGGGCGAGCGGCCGTTCAAGTGCAAGTATTGCGACATGTCGTTCACGACGAACGGCAACATGAACAGACACGTGAGGTGCACCCATCGGATGGTGTCGCCGAACAGCTGCACAGACTCCGAGGGCAGTAGCGGCTCGGAGAGACCGGCGGCGGCGAGTCAGGACGAGTATAACAATAACGAGATAGCCAGGCGTAACTCGCCGGAGTTGATCGACAACCGGCAGCAACCGTCTCCCAGCAACAATCGCGTAAACAAACGGAAGTGTCCGGACGAGGATGTCAGCGACATGGAAGATCAGAGGAGGCACAAGATTCTCCTGAACAATACCAAGATGACGATCAGATGTGAGCCAGAGGATGAGCAGAAGGCCTTCGGCTGTCCGATCTGCGGTCAGGACTTTGGGAGCAGCGCGATTCTGGAGTCTCATATGGACCGCGTGCATCCGGGCTCTCCGGCCACGTGCGAGACCTGCAACCAATCGTTCAAGAATCATCGCGCGCTGAACCTTCATCGTTCGATGAGACACTACAAGAAGAACTCGGAGGGCAACAACAGCCGTAGCCTGCGCAACACCGTGGACGGTTTCAGGGATTTGACATTCATCGACTTCTCGTCCATCAAGTTCCCGACGATCGCCCGGGCGATGTGCGAGCGCGAG
The DNA here is from genome assembly GCA_003063835.1 of Aphaenogaster floridana. Classification (NCBI taxonomy): domain Eukaryota; kingdom Metazoa; phylum Arthropoda; class Insecta; order Hymenoptera; family Formicidae; genus Aphaenogaster; species Aphaenogaster floridana. Next base: position 181,074 of record NJRP01000186.1, read on the forward strand.
TTGCACCGGCCAGCCTCCGGTGAGGCCAACAGGTTCCAATGTATGAAGTGTCTGCACGCGTTCCCCTGCAGGCAGGCCCAGCTAGCCCACGAGAAGGAATGCAAGGGCCCTTACAAAAACAAGAGAAACAGCAACGACAATAACAATAACAACGACATCAGTACCAATAACAATCTCGAGACGGAACTGGACGATTCGAGTCCGCAACCCGACGATCCTAAAACGAAACGCGAGATCTTCTTTGCTGTACTGGATCTGCAGAACAAGCCCTTAGCGCATGAGACAAAGGAGCCGCGGGAACCGAGCGAGATCAGGGATTCGAAAGAGACGAAGGACCTAGCGGATATCCCGAGCATCCTATCTGTCAGTCTGAATGGACTGCAGACCTTTCCTCGGTCGGATGCGAGTACGCCCGAGAATAATATCAAGTTCAATCCGAACATTAGCTCTTCAGGCTCTTCAGGCACCTGCTCGTCCGAGTACAACGAAGAAGAGGCACAGGACGCCTTTACCGCGGAATTCCGGAAGATGAAGCTGAAGGGCGAGTTCCCGTGCAGATTATGCACATCTGTATTTCCCAATTTGCGGGCGTTGAAGGGACACAATCGCGCGCATATGAACATCGAACCGGGTATGCCATATCCATGCAATATGTGTCCGTACACCAGCACAGACAAGGGGGCTCTAATGAAGCATCTAAGATCGCACAATGGTGATCGGCCATTCGAGTGTTCTCTCTGCAATTATGCATTCACTACCAAAGCAAATTGCGAAAGGCACGTGAAGAATCGTCACGGAATGATCAGCAAGGAAGACGTTAAGAACGCGTTGATCTATCACCCGAGCGAGGACTCGACGAACGACAACATTGAGAGGAGCTCGCCCAGAGTTATCAGAGAAGACGTGCGGAAGACGCTTATTTATCCAAACGAACGCGAAGAAGCTCCCCAACAACAACAACAACAACAGATACATTATCCGGCTATAGCGGTGGATTGTAACCCTGGACCGTCAAATGTCCGCACCGAGATACTGATGAATCGCTATGAGAAGTCAGACACGTTCACCAGAGTAAAGGCTCTCAATCTCGTAAAAAGAAATGCCGACGAAGCAAATTTGTCTCACGATCTAATCGTGAAATCTAATTACTCGAAGATCGACGACGACGTCGAGTCGGGATCGTCGGACGGCAGCGTGTCTCTAGTCAGTGATACCAAAACGGATACACACCAAAGAATTCAAGCTAGTCCGATGAACCTGACGAAGCCCTCGACGAGTTCTGGATTGAGCTCAGGGGAGGACGGTCCGTTGGATCTGTCCATGGATGTGTTGGATCTGAGCAGGAAGCGGAAGAGGGAAAGTGAGGATTCCGGCTTGCAAGAGGAGAAACGGTTTAAGAACAATCAGCAGGAATTGTACGCCACGAATCCAGCACTATTACTAACTCAAGCCCTGCTGAACAGAGCGCGCGAGAGTTCTCCGACGACATCGCTAGAAACTCTTTACGCAAATACTATCTATCGCAATTTCGGCACGTTAACCGGAGCCAGTATGATACCGCCGTACTTCCTCAGCCCTCACATGTTCAGCCAGGAATTAGCCGCGAAGGGCAGGCTGCAGAAGGAGCTGGTTAGAGGTTTGCAGCTGACCGGCGGCGGCACACTTTCGGTTGATCCATCACTGCCCAGCACCAGTTACGCGGCGTATCCGCAAACGAGGGATACCCCGCAACCTTCGAGTGAGCAGAATGCCTACGCGAATCTGATGAGTGCGCAGATGGTCAACCAGACTACGCCGAATCGCGAAAAAACGGACAGTATCCCATCGAATGATCCTGTGAAGATGGTACTCAAGAACGGAGTGCTGATTCCCAAGCAAAAGCAACGCAGATACCGGACCGAGAGACCTTTCACCTGCGAACACTGCACGGCGAGATTCACGTTGAGAAGCAACATGGAACGGCACATCAAGCAACAACATCCGCAGTATTGGAGCCAAAGACCCCGCGGCGGACATTCGACTAGAGGCAGACCACCCGCAAGTCATCCGACTATGGTACAGAATACTGGCCCGTCAACCTCGCAAGTAGCTCAACCGTATTCCAGCATTCTTCCGAACGTCGATACGCCGGTGGTCACGTCGACGGACTATGGCACGCATCCTATTTCAGACCAAGTGAAATATGCGATTCTGGCGCAACAGCTGAAGGCCAATAAAATAGATGACAATGATTCGGACGACGAGATGGTGATAGACGAGGAGTCGGCTGATCGAGACGCTCAGGAGCCGCAGGGTCAGCGCGAGCCTAGCACGAGCTTGCTAAGAGATCAGTTGGAAAGTAGTGAGAATGTCAAAGATATCGTCGTAAAGACAGAGGCGACCGAACCCGCGGAAGAAACCTCGGAGGAGACCCATAGCGAACAGACCGCACGAAGTAACGTAGACGACGCCAATCAGGAAGAATCCCCGGTTGCTGAAAGCAAGTCAATATGCGCTGAAGAAACGACTATGACCGAATCTGCCGAGAGAGAGCAAGGTAAACTCGAAGACGGAACGCCCGATCTCGCGAGTGTCTCGAAGCTCTTGGACAACGCATCCCAGCAATATCAGCAATTCCAACCGCAATACCTGAGCGACGAGGAGGGTCCCGTTGCGTCGACCAGCGGCAACAATTCCGGCAGTGAGAAGTCCGACTCTATGAACTCCTTGAACTCCGGGAACGATTCCTCATCGAATAAGAAGAAAAAAAAGAAGAAGAAGTCTGCATACTCGATGGCTCCGAATCGCGTCGTATGCCCGTACTGTGAGCGTCAATTTCCATGGACCTCGTCGCTGAGACGACACATCCTTACCCATACCGGCCAGAAGCCGTATCAGTGCATCCACTGCTCGCATCACTTCACCACCAAGTCCAATTGCGACCGTCATCTACTGAGAAAGCACAAAGCGAAGGCGAACAAGATGCGTCGTGCTAGGAACTCATCCTCGCCGGATGTTCAGGTGGTCGCCAGCAGCAGCAGTAGCAGCAACGGCAGTAACACGTTCTCTATGAGGAACGTACCTGAGAGGCCATTTAAATGCCATCAATGCCCGAGTTCAACGTTCGCCACATTGGGCAACCTGAAGAAGCACCGATCGAGCAAACATCGCAAGACCGCATCCAGGTCGGAATCCAGCGATCAGCAGAACAGTCCGCCGCAATGCACCGCGCAGAATGACCAAAGCGATTACGAGAGCCGCTCATCCAGCATGTCTGACAACATGGAGAACACACCACCCGCCATTGCAGCCGCAAAGCCGACTTCCAATGCGTCTCCCTCGATAAATGATGCTACCAGGTCGCGTAAATCACCGAGGTTGTCACCGAGTCCCGGTGACGTACCCTTCAAGTGTTACCTGTGTGACAGTGGCTTCTCGGAACGTCAGGACTGTCTGGACCACATCAAGACGAATCACAAACGCTCGTACGAGATGCTAAAGGCCAAGGGCGCCCTCGATATGGCATCCATGAATATAGACGCGACCGAAGATCAGATTTTGGCGTCGCAGCAGCATCCCAGCGACGACCCAGAAGAGAAGAAAGGCCGTTTTCCCGATTACAGCAACAGAAAGGTAATAAGGTATAAGGGAACTGGTTCTAAAAAAATTTCTAAGATCACGCATATCGGCGCGAACGTGGTTTGCGTAAAATAAATAGATAAATGAAAACGATATCGAATACACATTTCGTTGGTGCTTTCGCTAGTTTGCGTTGCCCGATTGTAATACAATCGTAGTAACACTCCTTTATCTCTCTCCCCAGGTTGTGTGCGCTTTCTGCATGAGACGATTTTGGTCCGCGGAGGATCTCCGGCGTCATATGAGGACCCATACGGGCGAGAGGCCCTTCGAATGCGACATCTGCACCAGGAAATTCACGCTCAAGCACAGTATGCTGCGACACCGTAAAAAGCACGAGTCGGTGGACTCCGCAATGTACATAGGCAACAGCGGCGACGAGGAGAACTCGCCCGCGCAGCCGCCGACGATAACCCCGAGGAGTCAGCAACACTCGCCGATCTCCACCAACACCAGCAGGCCTCGCACTCAGGACAGAATGTCCCTGCCGACCGTCGCGGCGGTCGCAACGGCCGATGCGGCACCCTGCGCCCTGATGCGGTACAATCACTACGATAACATGACAGCCACTCTCACCGGAAGAATGGCAAACGACGGTCCCCAGGGTGCCGCTCCCGCCGCGTTGCCTTCCCCGCCGCCTCCCGCGGAGGTACCCAGCGAGAGCGGAGACAACGACTTAATCTCCAACTTGCTGGGGATACGCGAGAAAGGTTTGCTCGACAAGGTTCTTCTGAGCTCGGCGGATGACGCGGCGAAGTTATTGGGGGTCAATCATAGCGAGTGATTGGGCGATCGATTGCGTAGAAGAGAGACGGAGAGAAGCGTGGCGCGATCAGACACATAAATCGCGTGAACAGATATAGATTGGATTGGAAGTAGTTAAATGTCAAGTATGGAACTATATTCGAGATGTTAATTGGTATTAATCGGCTACTCTTAATAGTGGCAGAGTATGGGAAGTATTTATAGTCCGATCTTGTATTCAAAGTCATCTAAAGTCTGATCATGAGCAATCTTAAGATTATATCCAATCAATAAAATGACGTCTCGAAATTGTACTTAAGACGATCTTGAAGATCGGAATTAATATCGATCTACGAATGGACAAAAAAGCGGTATTGTAGTTTTCGCTTACGATAATATGTCGTTCGAAAGATCACCAGAAGATCAAGAATATCGTCATCGTCTGATCGCATGCCATTTTCTCTTATCGATTCGTGAGCACAGAAAATAAGGTGAACATCTCATTGTCAGTGACCGGACATGTATCTATATCCGGACACTTACACAAAAACTTATTATTATTAATCTCAAATGCTTTTTTTTTACTATAATATAAAAATTTAATTATAATGTTAAATATTTTAAATTTACAAATATATAAGTATGAAGCCAAATGTCGGTCAACCGCGGATCTTGGTGCGTAATAATAATTTATGTGAATTCCCTGTTCATGTGAACTGCGCGCCGCATATTCGTCGGTCTTAAAACATTTCTTTACAGTTTTTCGGGAAAGGGGGGATCTTATAGATGCTTGTTAGCATCAAAATTATTAAATTGCTCGTCAATTTAGCATGTGAAATAAATCCGGCTGCATGTAAGGATTGTGTTTTAAGACCGACGAATATGCGGCGCGCAGTTCACATGAACAGGGAATTCACATAAATTATTATTACGCACTAAGATCCACGGTTGACCGACATTTGGTTTCATACTTATATATTTGACAATTTCGTCAGTCCTAATCATTATTATATTTTAAATTTAATTTAAAAATTAATACTTAAATATTAAATATTTAAATATTAATCTTTAAATATTTAAATATTAATCTTTAAATATTTAAATATTAATCTTTAAATATTTAAAGATTACAATTGTAATATTATAAATATATATTATAGTTTTAATATAATAATAAAAAAAGTATTTGAGATTAATGATTATAATTTTTTGTGTAGGTGTCCGGACATAGATACATGTCCAGTCACGTTTTACCTTTAGATTATTCGTCGGATTCTTCGATTCTCCGTCTAGGGTTCACGATCGTGCCTTATACTCCTTATCAATTTGTCGCACGTGTTCGTATAAAACACCGTAGTGTTTTGAAGTTTATCTGATGAAATCAAATACGAGTAGTAGCCGGAGTGTCATTACATGCTGCATACGATATGAAATTTTACGGTTCATAACGAGAACGCCGCGGGGATTGTGTTGTCAACGAGTTTCCTCACGTCGCAGAAAGTAGGTGAAACGAATGGATCGATGGGGAGCTTTTAGTTTATGCAAATAATTTTTAATTATATTAAATTACCGTTCTCGATCAAATCTTACTGTTTTCACAATTTTAATTTTGTACGATAAGAACATCGGTATAAATATAAAGACATAAAGGAACAGAGAAGTACTCGTTCCTAAAATCAATCTTCGAATTTGAAGAAATTTAGTTTCAACAAATTCCTTTCGATTCACCTATTTCTTGCATTCGTTGTGAACTACGGCGAATTATATTACTTGCTATCATGACGTACATTTTCTTTACCATTGAAAAGTACCTGCGCTGCATATTCCATTCAGTTTGACTGTCGATGAAACATGATTTAAAAAAAAAACATGGTGCATCTTCCTCTCTTATCGCATTCACGTTTCTGACATAAATTCCTTCGTAACGCCTCGAGAAGCGCGTTCTTCGTGACCCCCGCATGCCTTTGTATTGTGTGTGTATATAAATATATCTGGGAATATTGTAACAATCTGAGTATACATTTAAGATTTGATGTGATTACGATCATATTATTCGCGCGGATGCATCATGATTTCGCGTTAAAAAGTAGTTATCAAGTGCGTTATTATCAGCAACGTCGTGAAATCAACGTGCGTTAGAAATCAGGCGATAACGCGTATATGTTGTTTGTATTCACATTTCACGCGCAGTATTAGGCGTAGTAGGCGATCACGCGCGATCGCGGATCCTCAACCATCTCATCCCGTTGTGACGGGACATTCGTGTACGAAGAACCAAGAAGAAAGAAAAAAGAAAAAAAAGAAGAGAAAACCAGACTCCCTCGTGAAAAAGGAGGCTGGACACCTGCGAACGTTCTTCGCGACGCAGACAAGGCGGACGCTGCATTTAAATCCAAAGATGAATTCATTTTACGCAATGAATTATTCTAAGTTAGCCATACGCACTAGGATCTTATTTATTGTTAGTCATGTAACTTCTACGAGAGTGAGAAACTGTAACTTAGGGTGTGAATGTGACTAGCACGTTAGTCGTTACGTCGTTAGGTCGCCGCGTTTCCCCCGGAACATCTGAATGTTCCGGATGTTCGGGTGCGTTTCCGAGCGCGACTTCGCGCGGAGATCCTGCGGCTGATCCTGCGCGGTCGGTGGCGAGAGAAACTCACTCGTTCGAGGATCGCGGATCGCAAATAGCTATGTATACCAATCGCGTCTTATTCTGGTTGTTCTCGTCGACGGGACAGCGCGAGGAGAGACGAGACGCAATCTTCAAACGAAACGACACGCGGAAAACGCGCGGAGCAATATATGGTGATGCTTATATCGCTACCAATCAATTGAATGGCAATGTCTCGTCCGCGTTACGGATCTTAGTGTATATAGATAGCTCGGTTATCTTTCGCGGATGCAATTATACCAAATGATTAACTTGACTATTGACGTAGGTAGATATTTAGATTAGATTAGAGCGAGAGGTGAGAGTTAGACGGCAGATTTAACTAGGCCAAAGGGAAACGATTTGTATTTCCTATTCCTTCACCCTGTCCACCCTCTCCCCCATCTTGTTGTTCGTTTGTGCTTTTACGCAGTCTGGTACCGTCTCTACTTATATCACATTCTCTCTTCGATCTCCTCCTCCCCCTGTCTCCCATACACATACAAACACACGCAAATACACACATACACACACGTGCATACACATACATATATGCGTAGATATACGATATTTATTATTTTATAACGGAGACGATTGTATATGGCTGTAATACGTTTTTAGCCAAGTCCGAGATTGGGAATAACGTCCAGCAACATCGTTCTTGATCTCGTCCCGGCGCATCTCCTTGCGATGTCTCTGTCGCAGGACGTTTGCAGATTCAGCCCCTGTTCGTAAAAAAAAGGGAAGGAAAGATCCGCGGTCTCTTTAAGAAGCGTCGCACTCTGTGGCGTTTTGTAAAGGAAGGACCCGGTTTCTCTCTGCAAACGAGCCGAGTTTACAAATATCCTGCGATAGACACAGCACGCGCAGACACGTTAATTAAGGCTTCTTTGCGCATACGTATGCTGTAGGCGAACGAAGGAAAGTTATATTTATCGAAGCGAACGAGTCCGTTTTGAAATCATTCGAGTGACATCTTCTCTTCCCCCCGACTGTCGCGAAAATTAAGATATCAAGTAATCATTGTAGCGCACGTGTACATGAATAAGTTATATTCTCTAATTTAAATCAGGAATAATAAACGATATGCAATGGAACCAATGTATGTTCATCTTTTATTTCCCTTTGAACAGTTTCATTATCAAATGATTAAACAATTCTTATCGAACTCCTTGAAGCAACCACACACGTTCCTTAAATTTGATACATAAATTCTTAAAGGTTCTGCAACTTCATTTATAATTTGTCATTTTTATTAAATTGTAAAAGATTTATATAAAACTATTAAAAACTACGATAAGCAAAATCTTAAAAATATTAGTAAAGCAACTTATATTACTAATATATTTTATAGTTTTTGAAGTTTAAATTGATATTTTTATCGAAATTAAAAATATTTTTTTTATACACACGATACCTGTTTGGCGAGGATCTATATTTAATTGAATAGATGTGTGTAATAGATATCGCTCCGTTGATAGAAAAGTGACACATCTCAAAATTAGCAACTTTTCAATAGAGCATTTTTAGCATTCTGAATTGGAACGTTTTAATTAGGGCATAATAAATATGTATAACTTCCTTTCTTTCAATGTTATACTTTCAATAAAAAAAGATAAAAATATTAGTCTTTAGGGTCAATTTCCTTTATCTCAAACATGCTAAATTTTTACTTATGACACTTTTCTATCAATGGAACGATATGCTGATCTACTGTTTCATTATACAGAGTGTCCCATTTAATTCTCTGCCACTCCTTTTATCTCTGCAGGGTAAGGTCGAAAAAATATGTTCAGATTAAAGTTGTATGGTCTGGAGAGGGATAAATAATGATAAAATTAATTTTCGAAAAAATCAATTTGACCTTCATGTAAAGACCTTTGCCTGAACATATTTTTGATTTGACCTTATCCTGCAAAGATAACAGAGATGGCAAAGTTAATTGGGACACCCTGTATATTGCAGACATGATATCGTGTGTCTGTATCCTATAAATTAGATTTTGAAATCTAAATAAACCAACGAATCGATCAAATTCTTCATATCGTTTTTTTTCTAAAACTTTAGACCTGACATTATAAGTAGATAGGTATTATACATATAAGTCTTGTATATATACCGTTTTAAATAACATAATTTTTCTAGTATAAAATTTAAGAATCTCGTATTACATTTGTATATTATGTAAAACAATACAATGCACAAGAAAAAAACTTAAAAAAAATTTTTTTTTGATTATTCTTATAATGAATAAAAAACGTAAAGCGCTATATCTTATATTGCCTCAAAGGAATAAAAGTTTACGAAGAGAGAACTATGTCTCTTTTTTATTTAAAGATAATAACTTTAATTTGTCCGACAACTTCGAAACTGGATCGACAAGAATTTCTGTCTTTTTTATATCCCATAGTATATCCTGCATATCCTTCAAGTGCTTCATTACGTGGTCCTCGGTGAGATACGGCGCCCTGCCATCGTTGTAAACGAGAAACCAATTGATTATGTTCTTGTACAAGTTATCGTAAAAGATTTGCGGCGCGTTGAAGGTCTTGCCCATCTCCTCGATCATCAGTTCCTCCAACTCGGACTCGGAAGGCTGGGACACCGCAAATACCAACTTGTTCAGAAAGCCATATATAATGTTGTCGTCCGGTTTAATATGGTATAGGCATATCATTATTCCTGGCTCCTTTCGTAGTACTTTTATATCGATGCGATATCTCTTGCCTTTTCCTTCGAAGCCATAGAGTTTATCATTCTCCACCGGCACCAGGAACTTGAATGCATTTATCTTCATATTTGTAAAAATTGTTAAATCTATAATTTGGTCAGGTGTGATCTTCTCGAAGCTGCCGAGCATGTTCACGTACGACCTGAACAGGTAAAACAGACTGCACTGACGATGTATTTTATTCTGGGATGTCAAATGGTAATTAGTGATATTGGCGTTCTTCTCCAAGGTTGTCTTGTGCTTGATTTGCATAAAACGATACATGTATTTTTCATTGGAGATGGTTCCGTCTTTTTTCGGAGTACCATTAGTGGCGTATTTCAAGACAAGATCGTGAAATCCGCGTGCTTTGCACACCTCCGTGGCCAACCACCATTTATTGATACTTGCATCGTTCTGGCACGTCAGCTTCCATGCGACCCAAGTTAACATCTTCATCTGATACATGATACCGCGCGTGCAGCCGGTTTTTAAGTATGAAGCTGCATACTGGTCATTCGGTTCTGCAAAGTTAACATTATTTATATTATTATAAAACTAGAATAACAATAAAAATTTATGATAATAATTTTAATAATAAACTTCGATTTTTAATGAATAAAATATTTGCCGTCTTATAAAAAAATTAAAAGCATTATAAAGCAGAATTTTAAAAAATACAAAGCCAACCAGATTATTTAACGAAGAAATATAAATTACGTAATTTTCGCTAAAGAGCAATTTATAAAAATTTTATAAAAATTGAATTTTTTAAATATACATCTTGCGAGTATTAAAACTAGAGAAAGAACAAAGATGAGATCAAAAGATAAAACAAATTTAAAAATTATTATTAAATATCTAAGAATGAAATAATAAATATTGGTAGACTACATCAGTAAAAGTTTAAAAATTGATAGATCTAGATATAATAAATATCGATGCTAACTACGAGGACCAATAAATTAATTGAACTGTATGAAAGAATTACACAGAAGAAATGCTGACGAAGAGGAAACACGAGCCGGTCGTAAAGTGACATATGATTCTTAGAGCGTGATTAGAAACAGAGATATTAAGCTTTATATGCGAACCGCATTATCTACTGTCAGTTCGTTTTAAGAGATACTTATTCAAGAGCTACTATTGTGTGACTTTAGATAATACTTATGTTATTTGATATTAAATTAACGAGAAAGAAGAAGCCAAGATAATTCATCGATAATTTATTGCAACTTTGGCAAAGAATTGTATCGAGAATTATATCAAGAATCGTAGTGTTAAATATAGATCGTCTAAGTTGTGATTATATAGAGGTAATATAAATGATAGCATACGATTATGCTTCGATTTCCGACTGTTCTGGAAATTATTGAAGACAGACAATAACTGACAGAAAAATTATAACTAAAATTTGTTTTAAATTGTAAGACGACCCAACTGGCAAGTGATGTTATTCTATTTAATTACTACGTATCAACCATACGGATTGTGGTCCTCTACGAGTAATAAATTTAATACTACTGAAAAAAAAATTCTTGGTAAACTTGTGAGATGCATTTAGCAATACTTTTTTTGAAGTATTTGATTATTATTACCGATTATATAATAATAATAACAAAGCATTTTGTATATATAATAATTATTAAAGAGTAAATTTTGTTTAGTTAAGCCGCTTGGTAAAATAGTTTCAACTAAACGTATAATAAGTGTTACATAATTTAGTTGGCTCAACTAAACAAAATTTGCTCTTTTATAATTATTGGAGGAGAAGGTGGTAATATGGAACCCGCAGATTTTATGGAACAATATCTTAATACGATTTAGTTGCACTCTATGAGTGACAGCTGAAACTTGTACATTAGGTTGCCCTTTGAGCCGTCAGAGCGTTACAGCGTTTCAGCATTTCTTTTTCTTTGTCTATAATTTTTGTAACAGAAATTTTTTAAAAAAGTAAAATAAAATATTTTTTATCATATATATTCCTTCTATATTAATTTCTTAAATAAATGTAATACTTTTTTGAAAGTTATTCAACATTTCATGAATTGTTTTTAATTTTTCGCATTAAAAAAGTAGGAGATCCATATTACCAGCACATTACAACATACCACCCAATTGCTCACTTTGCGATAATCTTTAAGCAGCTTTTTTTGTAAGTGGAGAATCATTAATTGGACGTTAGAAATGGGTTACCAATAGAGTAAAGAATTTAAGAGCATACCAAAAATAAAAAAATTGAGCTTATAATTTACAAGAAATCGTTAAAAAACAAAGTGAGGTTCCATATTACCACCTTCTCCTCTACAAATGTTTATAATTAATATAAAATGTTTTGTTATTATTATTAGGGGAGATCCCAGTTGCGCACAGAATAAATCGGACACAGTAGTATTTTATCAATAAAACAACGTCTGGGCATTTTAGTTTAATATCTCCGCGGTTGAAGCAGTTAGGATATGATTATTTTTATAATGCAGGGTTGCAGGGGGAGGGGCGAAGCCGATTCATTCAATCTGTGTCCGATTTATTCTGTGCGCAACTGGACTTCACTCTATTATTATAATCGGTAATAATAATCAAATACTTCAAAAGAAAGTATTACTAAATGCATCTCACAAGTTTATCAAGAATTTTTTTTCAGTCTAGTGATGCTAAAGCATCTATAAGATTCTCCCCCCTCCCATCCCATCCCGAAAAATGTTGAAGAATTTGTTGCGAAAAATATTACCTCAGCTAGGATTTGAACCTGGACCTCCCTACAATCCGTGCGGGCGTCGTAGCCAGTTCGACCACCGAGGCAAATATCACATGCCTCGGTGATCGAACGGTCTACGACGAGCCCTTTTTTGTCTGGTTTGATAACTGATATTCAATTGTAAAGATTCGTCTATGAATCACTCCTAATAGCAAAAACATACACCAGCGACTTGATCCATTGTACACTAAATAGCGTAATAGTCCTGAGAGCTGCTCCAAAGAGCCCACAGCGACGTGAATAACGAAAATGTAAAAACTTGTTTATTGGTTTCTGTAACAACTTGTTATTCAATAGGCTCAATAAACAACTTAATCAATTAAAAAAACTGGCTACGACGCCCGCACGGATTGTAGGGAGGTCCAGGTTCAAATCCTGGCTGAGGTAATATTTTTCGCAACAAATTTTTTAACAGTTTTCGTGATGGGATGGGAGGGGGGAGAATCTTATAGATGCTTTAGCATCATTAGTATTAAATTTATTACTCGTACAGGACCACAATCCGTACAGTTGATACGTAGTAATTAAATAGAATAACATCACTTGCCAGTTGGATCGTCTTACAATTTATTACAAGTTAATTATTTACTGGGGATTTGGTAAAATAAGAGTTTCTTGTTAAAATTTGTTTTGTATATTTAAATATCATGCACAATGCACGAGCACGCAAAGTATAAAAATTATAAAAAAAATAAATATACGTATACACATTTAATTGTGTAAATATTTAATTGTGTAAATAATATTAATGTAATAATAGAAGTATGTATAAATGTAATAAATATAAATATATATAAATATAATTAGGTATGAATTAAAATATATAAATAATAATTAAACTATTGATAATTTACTGCAGAATTCGAAATAATTATAACGAATAAATTACGAAATGTTGTATATTGTATGTTGTACGTTGCAAGTAATTTATCGGCAATAACGGGCTCAATTCGTTTTGCATCTGACGCTGTTATAGGAACAAAACGGAATTGGCCGACTAAAGAACAATGACTACGTTTACAGTTTACATCCAAAGGTCTATGCGTGGCCTGACTTGTACCGTGATCCAAAGTAGGTTTAGCCAATCGTTTACACCATAAGCGATCTAAATTTTTTTATTTTTTAAAAATTATTTTCACAATTGAATACAGTTACAACGCAGCAAACCCTAGCGAGAAAAGTAAGCCTTTAATGTCCATTTTTACCAATATAGATTAACTTTAATCTCGGTTTAATTTATTCTCTTTATCTTTTTCTAAATCTTAGAACTAGAAAAAGATAAAGAGTAAGTTAAACCAAGATTAAAGTTAATCTACATTTTCTTCTTATGCATATCCATTAATGGATGTTTGCGACCACCATGCATGCTCCATGGTGACTGTCTGGCAAAGCTACTCTCAGTGGTTTGCCATTGCTTTCCGAGAGGTGGTGATCAATTAAAAATACGATATGTTCTGGGTGGATTTGGATCTTTGGACATAAGTCGAGTAACACGCGTTTACACCAAAATTACAGGCGGCTTATTTTAGGTCAGGTCACTAAAAAGCAAGGCCTACCCTAAAGTCAGGTCAGATCACCTACTAAGTGTTCACCGCAAGGGGCCTAAATAATTTAGATCGAATTTAGGGTATAAGCGGCCTAAGCCCTTGTCTACAATGCGTATAGGCGTTAAGATTTAAGAAATTGACCAACCACAGTCGTAAGCGGTGTCTACAATGAGATTTTAAGTCGTAAGATTTAACATATCGACCAATCACAATCAAAATTGCGGTCTTACTTTTAGAATGCTCAACTGTGATTGGTCGATATGTTAAGTCTTACGACTTAAAATCTCATTGTAGACACCGCTGTATATGAGGAAAATAAACGACTGCGATTGGTCAATTTCTTAAGTCTTAACGCCTTAAATACGCATTGTAGACAAGAGATAAATGCAGAGTGTAAACGTACCCAGTATGCGTTAGCTGAAGGCAGATTAAATGTCCGTAAAGCGGTGCGTCTGATACGCCGCCGATTGGCACCGCGATCAACACCGATTGATGTTAGCCGACACGTGCCGGATCCAATTTATTCGCGGTAAAAACATCCTAACACTTCAGCAATTGTAACGTTATTGGGCAGAATTTTACTGATCACGATAAATATTCGAATGGACACACGAGTTATTAAAACACTACAATTTTTTACGAATTTAAGGGTCGGCAGGAGTGACGAGCTCTCGCCGAATATTTCCTGCACTTCATTTGCGGTGCAGATACGTGCACTCTGTACTCAACCTTATTTTATCTCGTAAAAGCAATATTTTGTCATGAAACTTTTTTGGCTTATTTCTTACGAAGCTACGAAACCCGCTACAGAGCCGAATTTTGCAATT
>NJRP01000186.1:236323-263416 GCA_003063835.1 Aphaenogaster floridana
ATTTTTACTTCAAATGATTATAATTATAGGTAAAAATTTTCCATGGGTCAGTTATACTATGTCTATATCGTTATTATCACCAACATTATGGTTACACTTACTATAAAAATGATATTCCTAACTATAATTATTATACTATGTCATTATAGTTCCAAATATCATACATTTTTCTCTCAGTGTAGGAGTCATAAGTCGTAAGTCGTAAGAAATTGACCAATCACAGTTGATTATTCTCTTCGCATTCGACTGTGATTGGTAAATTTCTTACGACTTACGACTCACGACTCTTATTGTAGACCAGGGGTAATGCATGTATAAATCACACGGACAATATATTCACATGATACACTCAGTTCACGTGGTACAGACAGTATATACACATGTGCATATATCGGAATTAGTAATGGCAGCCGGGTGCGCTTCTGTCTCTTTCTATCATATGCAAAATAACTGAACTGAGCAGTCTAGTTAGTATATAGAAGTCTGTGGCTAGGGATTAATATACTGTTTATGAAATTAAAGTTCCAGAAAAGCCGTTTTACCTTAATGAAATAATTTCCTCGAAATCTCATGCTTACATCACAAGATGTCTCATGCCAAACTTACATGATAACATTTCAGAAAAGCTCATCAAATCGATTTTCAAGTGTTTATATTGGTCCAATATGTCGGTACATGGTGAACTCGCGGGATCGATAACACCGACTTCGGAACCGATGATTCAGGGATCAAGGCAATCAACCCTTGTGTGCACAGTATTCCGTTTACTCTGGCGACATGAATAGCTGTATTACTGTAAAATCCGTCTTGAACCAGATCGTAACACTGCCCGTTCAATCAGTTTCTGATTAAGTTACAGGCCCACGAAAATCAATCCGAGCTCTAATTACGACACGACCGTATAATTGCGACGCAACGATAACGTAATCGCGCTCGCACGTTTTTCCGATCGTTCCTCGCCAGTTGGATCGGATTGCGCGAACGCGAAAGCAGAGTTACCATCTTGCTCTACGAATATTAGAGCGTGAACTGACCGCATATGCTAGCCGTGCAACGCACAGCACTTTTGGTATAATCGCCTGGAAGTCGCCTAATCGCTCGCTGATATTTGTAAATGAGGTCAAGAGAGGAAGTCATCCTCGAAACCACATTATCGCAACCGCGATTAGTTGTGATCGCAATATTCCTATAGGTCAATTCTCGAACGACGAGTATTGTTCGTCATGCTTTGTAAGAAAAAAGGTCGGATTAATCGCATCATGTATCGAATAACGATAAACTAAATCTTATCTTTTTGTTATCTTACGTGGCGTATTAATTCTCAGATAGGATTGAATAAACGAATAAAAAAGCGACATAATGTTTGCATTCATTTTTTTACGTTCGTTGTATTTTTTTCGCTACACAGAAAGCGGATATTAAATTGTTATCTCTTGCGTATTTCGAAGGATTAACGCCTGTGATCCGTCCGAGTTTCACAACAAGAAGATAATAATTATAAGAACGCGAGTAGCCGCTTTCCAAGATGCGAGATGCTTTATCTTTGATATTGCATGTGGTGCATTCTACATTACAGCGATATGAGCCGTAGGAGGTGGATTACCTCGATCAAACACGAGGTTTCTTGCTCATATAGCTTATGCAGATTGTCGAGGATCTGCTTAGAAAACGTAACAACGCAACGAAATGATATTGATCGATATTATCCGGCCGACATCCGTCATGCATTAGTATTCCACGTGCGTGTTCTTGATATTCGATTTCAGTCCCGCGCACGTGAGAAGACGGAGGAAGTTAGAAATAGATACTTTAAGGTGTTTTCAGTCTATTGGCTGGGGCTTAATTCCCCTCCAATATAGAAGTCTACGTAAGAGATGGTGGAACGTACAGACACGCGCGCACACGTACACGTAACAGAAGGTAGGCACTAGAGCCTTGTTTCGTCATTAGAAATTGAAAAATTCATCTGCAAATGATGTTTATCGGGTCTTGAACTGACATACCAAGGTTCATGGCCTTGGCTAAAGTCGAATAACAAATCGAACGAACGGCTTTTTATTAGTCCTAATGACATATATCGCCGTTCTAATAGACACCGGTCTACTACTTACGACGATGCGAAATAATGAATTCATTAGGTGCTAATCGACCGTCGCTATTCGTTCATGAACTTCTCATGCCCTTGACGTACGACTGAAAAATATATAGCACACAAGTTGCTTTGAAATTATATATTGCAGTTACGGAGCACGTCACGTCTCGTCACAACTCGTGCTGCGTGTTTGTCATCAAGCTATTGGCTGCGTCCAGCAGAAAAAGCAACTTTACAACTGTTGTAAGATTCTTTAATATGATTGGTTCTTGCCCTTGATTCCTCCTGGATCTAACAATAAGTGTATAAACTAATCATGTTAATGAATTTTACAACTGTTGCAAAACTGCTTTTTCTGCTGAACGCAGCTATTGTAAAAAACAAAACTTGTTATAATAATACCGTATCATTTAAATATATTTCTGTCCACTTCGGTAGGAGAGAGACTATAGGGTCTATCAGAGGTACTTTGGAAATGAGAAAGTCAGGAAATGATAAACGAGGCGATATAAAAATAGATATGCATAATGCGCTCGCGTGACTTAATGAAAATTTGTTGCAACGTATATTTTTAATGTAATGAGTTTGTGCGTGATGTGTGTTTGGATAAATTATGAATTCGGTACGATATTTCAAATTTATTCATGATTCTGAATAATATCGTCGCGATACGAGATAATATTCCACGTTTAAATCGAGCGACATACCAGATGGTAGATGATAACCAGATTAAATGATAATGATAATGATAAATGAAGTATCCATATCTACATTGGGCAGATTTCAAGAGCTAACAGAAAAGCCGTGTAACAGTTGTCGCCTGTTTGCGCTGGGAATTAGTTCTCTCGTAAGTCTACGAATACACCATTGTTGTGCTGTGCTGGCTTGTTAAAAGGAAACTTTTGTCGATTTTCCTGTAGAGTTACTTTTGTAATTTATACGAATATTGTTATAAGAGTTCGCGCCCGCGGTTTCTGAGTAAAATTGGCTTTGCAATTTAATTCGATTTTACAATTTAACTTGCGCAAGCTCCTCATGCATGTAATTTAAAGGTGTACCTCTATTACATTTATTTTGCCGAGCAAAAATTGGGATTCTCTCTCAATTACTCTGTCATAATTTTAGGAATAAATAAATAGCACCTTTCTAAATTTTCGATTTTACATACGAATTTGAATATTTTACTGCATCAAATGTGTACTTTATATAACGTAGTTTTAATTTCAAGCTTACACAGTCATTTATTAACCCTTTCGGGACATATATGTACCAGTCCTTCTATTTCGGAAACTATAAGTCCAATTACCATAAAAAAACCTTAAGACACCATAGTTTCAATATTTTATTCCTGTTGAAAAGCTCCCGTCTCGAAAGGATTAAGTAACATTGTCACTAAAGCATTTCCATATATAAACGTTTTGCAGATGCTATGGCTTTCGTAAATATTTGAGTTCTCCAACTCGTAATAATTTAGCAAAATATTTCATTGTTTCGATACTTTTTCCTTTAAATAACTACCTTTTGGATTCCTTGTATTTCGATTAATCGTTGTTTATTTATCATCAAATCAACATGACACTCTGCATATATATCTAAAAAATACGTTTATCGTTACGAAATATGTTGTTACTGTTACAAACAGCATGTAAACAGTAGAATATTATCACAGCACGTGTACATTTTGATTTTGCACTATATGATAACTCCTAATCTGTGTAGGTATTGGTAAGATGATGCTTGTCGAATAATAAAAGTCCTCTAGTAGCTCCTACTCTATATACATATGGATACGATGATACATGTCAAATAATGAAAGTTCAAGTGGACAGTTGGATGATCATAGAATCAAATGATAGAATTTTTAGTGGAAGACTTATCAGTGTCGATAGCTAGTTGTACGTTATGCCTCGCGCGCGACTCCTCGTGATACCCATTGATTCGTGTGGGAAACTTCTTGCGAACGGCATCACTTAGTACTTCTTAACTTTGCTCATGAGCTCCGAGTGGAATTATTATTGTTTATGAAACTTTTAAAACTCGTTCTCCTTGAACGTGCACGAGAAGTTAATATACGTGAGATTCTTTTGTGCTAACACACACCCACACACACACACACCCATGCGTTGGAAAATCATTTCTGAATTAACACCCCCCCCCCTCGGTGCCTGATTATTTTTTATTTCACGAGTTGGAGTCATAAACAAGGGAGTTGCAAATATATAATTAATAACCCAGACAACACGATGTCGAAAATCAGGACATAAGACGTCTTATAGAACATCTTTAAGATGTTTTTAAGACACTGTCCAAAATCGTCATAAAGACATCTTAAAGATGTTTTATAAGACGTCTTATGTCCTGATTTTGGACATCGTGTTGTCTGGGAAATATATAATTTAACATATATATAAATATATATAAACATATATATATAAATATATAGGATTTTCCAATAAGAGCTACCGGATGTTTTTAAATTTTGTTTGAAATGCGGCAACACTGTTCGATGTTTGTGTTGGATATCTGTAGATCATCTGTAGGTCATTACAAATTACAATTTTAGTCGTGGAGCGATGGAGGAATTGACATTCTCGGATTTTCAGCCACACTTTTACGAACTGCGGCAATATTTTCAGCTAAACGATTTGAACGAGCACGCACAGGCGTCGGTACTTTTACAGACCCAGTTTCTTCGAATTTATGCACTATACTGCGAATTGTTTTCTCTGTTGGGCGATTATGCGGACCGAAAAAGTCACGAATTTTGCGAAATGTGTTTTTTACAGAATACGAATTTCCGTAATAAGTTTTAACGAGTTGTTGTTTTACGGTGTATCGTTTCCATGACTAAAATTGTAATTTGTAATCACCTACAGATGACAGATATCCAACACAAACATCGAACAGTGTTGCCGCATTTCAAACAAAGCCTAAAAACATTCGGTAGCTCTTATTGGAAAACCCTATATAACTCGCTTGTGAATGTATATGTGCGTGTGTGCGTGTTTTTTTACGCTCAGAAATTTTATAGTACTTTATAAAATAAACGTTTATACAATTTTCATGATTTTAGATAAAGTACATATAAAACTATAAAACTGATATAGTCCGTAATAAAGATACGCGAGGCATCTGGAACGCGCAAGACCGTAATAGTCTGCGAGTACGAAAACAAGTCCAGCTAATCGAGGATATTATTATGTGTTTCCAGGCAGAATCCGATGTATATGATGAAAGGGGCTTATTAGTATGCTGGATAAGCGGCGGCTACATGCCTCCGGTACTTCGCCATGCACCCTCATCTTTGTGGTCGTTTTGGCACTAACTGGATGCGTCTCGATTTGGATTCACATCGATGGTTCAGGATCGCCGATCCCCTATTCCAGCGGCGGTGTGGCCGCGCCAGGATATATCCTTATATTTCCCGGAAACGTCACGCCCTCCACACAACCATACTCGATAAACGAACTTCCGTCCGATGATAAATCCACATTGATCAACATCACGGACTTCAGGTTCGTTATGAACCACAATCCCTGCAACCGTACGCAGCCGTTGCTGCTAATGTTGGTTCACTCGGCGCCAGGGAATTTCCCGAAGAGGCATGTCGTGCGGGAGACTTGGGGTCAACAAGCGCCGGACGTGACTTTATTGTTTCTCGTGGGATACTCGGAGAAGTATCAATCCAGGCTCGAAGAGGAGAACAAGAAATACCAAGACTTAATACAAGGAAACTTTCTTGATGCCTACAGAAACATGACCTACAAGCACGTTATGGGATTAAAGTGGGCTACTTATTATTGTCCAAGTAAGAAAAGAACGGAATTTGATGTTCATCTTTCTAATTATATAACTTTATTTTATTTATTTGTAATTTATGTATATGTCGCTTTTTGATATTTCATATTAGATAATAGATATTTCATATCTGATATTCACATCATGTTGGCTATCATGTCACATATCTCATTGTCAGAAGAATTTAATAATGATAATAATCGAATTAATTGCGTGGGAGTTGCATCTTTCTTGAAAAGAATACGATCTTTATCTCTTTTTTTTCTATTTTTATTAACATTACATAACGGTATATTATGTATATCTGATTTTAATGTTATTTTTTCAGGTGCCAAATATATTCTTAAATTAGATGATGACGTTTTTGTTCATATACCGGCCATGCTGGACTTTTTAACGCGTGGCCTCTCACCGTGGGGTGCAAGACGTCTGATTCTCTGTGATCTTCTGTCGGCTTCCGTAGTGAAGAGATCCTGGCGCTCCAAGTGGCGCGTCTCTCCTCAGGAGTATCCCGGTAGATTTTATCCCGCGTACTGTGCCGGATGGGCGATCCTATATTCTCCCGATAGTGTATTTATACTGTACCGCGAGGCCCAGAAGGAGCCGTACTTTTGGATCGACGACGTGCACATTACCGGGACACTGGCTAGGAAAGTAAATTTAACGCAAACCTCATTACACTCTTGGGTGCTTACGACCGAGAGCATGCGGGACCTGCTGTCGAACCCGAGCGCTCGACGGGATTTTCTGTTCGGGCCTCCGGATCTAACGGAGAACGGAATACGAGCCTTACATAGTCTGGTTACTAAACCACGGCCTAGCAGTGAAAGCCTATTGAATTAAACGTCTAATAGAACAATTTCGTTATACTTGGTCGCCGTAACGCCAGGACAGGAGAAAGGAAGAGAGATACTAATAGCGAGTGTTTTTATATACTTTCTGCGTATCTTAATTCTACATGCATCGCGGTATGCCCTGTACAATACTTCAACATAAGTGTTCGATTATTTGCACAATGTACAAACGCCATGTTATGTATGATACATATGAAATAGTGCGTTACATATATGTGCATATATATATGTATATATGCATATATATTTATATATACACATGCATACAGATCTGCAGCAAACACATATGCAAGTGTAACAAAATATTCCGATATTTATGATTGTTTTATTTAAACAAGGAATGAAACGGGTATAATTTCGGTGAATTCAATTTTCCGTACTGTAGACATTAAGAGACACAGTCGTGTCTCGTGCCAAGTTACGGCCAGCAAACAGCGAGGTGAAAACTTATATTCACATACGATCTGTCTAGTTTAGAATACTTTAAATTATCGTATCTCACAGTAATGCCTGAACCGACTAAGTTCCTAATATTTGGAAGAGATTCTTATTACTCATATCGATTGTTGCATTTACGTTGTCTCAAATTAAGGATCAATATCACGCGTTTGTGGCATTGAAATCCGAACTCGGCGAAATAATACCGGTTTCAATTCCTGTATTCAATTTTTATTTATATTCGAAAAATACTCAGATGTATAGTGAAATATTTGTTGAGTTATATTTACTTACTGAATTGAAAGGGCTCATTTTTCTATTCAAGACTGTCATTCCATAATCAGGGCTTGTAATAAAACATTGTTTCAAATAGAACTAATTTTGTGGAAGCGTTCACAATTTTAGAGTTCTTTGAATTTTCAAATTATTTAAATTACGATTGTATATAATTATATAAATTAGTGGTATATTAAATATAGTATATAGTTATAATTATACATGGAGTAAACAATCGTTTACAGCACAATTGTACAGTACCTGCAATTATATTGCAATACCTGATTTTTTATGTATAAATTGTATTACTGTATCAATTGTTCGATTGCTAGTACGCACGCACACACACACACGCGCACATATTTCAAAATTGCAATAAACATGGAAATCGAGAAAAGAACATCTTACCATTGCAAATCAATTTGAAGATATTTATTAATAAAATTTTTTGCGATATGTATGCGAATCGTATGATTGTGTGTACATAAGTGATAATTACTCTGTTTAGTAACTGCTTATGAGCCCTGGTTATTAAGTGAATTAAATTAAGCTAAATCTGATTTTTTGTACAATCTCTAAAATATTTATTTCTTACTCTAAAAGGTCAAAACACATCAGCTATTTTTTTATTTGGCATTTATAAAAATGCCAACAGTATATATAAATGGGAAAGATTTAGTATTAGTATTGAAAGGCGGCGAAAGTTCTACGCGAAACTTACGTGTTTCGTGATCGGAAACATGCTCCTCTCGCAGTGATAGAAATTTGCGAGAGACGAGCGTGTTACTTAATTGTAAATTTATTAATCGGCGAAAAACAACGGAAGTTCATCGTGGAGCTATACTTGTGAATGTACTTAAATGTAACGTAATAACAAACAAATTTAAGATATTACATTGTTACGCAAGAACATTAACGAGTCGGATTAATATTGTTATGTAGCAACAAGTACAACCCCAAAACAAGGGTCCACTCGCAATTAGATACAGAGATCGCAGATATTTGTCCGTTTTTGAACGTCTATAAATTTTTTATGTGAAAATCCGTTGATCACGATTGTATCCGGTACTATGAAAGTACGTGCCTGCAAACTGTAACGTGTCAAGCGTGAAAATCGTGCTAGCTTTTAGTTACCGTGATTTCTTTAGGATCGATAGTCGACGTGATAACGCTACTTCGCATTGTACTGTCTTTTTTCATCTAAAATACAACGAATGTGTATACGGAATAAAACACGCAGAATTCTACTCGTCAGCACTGTACGCAGAGCCGAATTTCCTGCTGTGATATAACAGAGACGGAACAGATTCGGGCTCTTATCGTCACTTTATTAATCCGCAAATTCTGGAACTGGGCAACATATTCATATTATATTATAGCATAAAGAAATTGGTGATTATTAGTTATTAAAGGATCTCACGCATTATTCCTCTATGTATATTCTCAGACGTTTTTACTCGTGTATTGAGTTTCTCTTTATACATACCATGTTATCATTTTCGAAAAGAGGGAAGTATCCCTGTTGCGATAATGTGAAGTATCGCCATAGTATAATATAATTCTTGTGATGGAGTAAATATACTTATAATTTAAATAAATAATGGAATTATTTAAATTACACGGTGTATTTTTTATGTTCATTCGTATTGTCTTTGCGTAATTTTTTGCGTGTAGCGCACAAAGGTATCTTTAGTAATCATCAACTACATTAAATATATAATTTAATGTGAAGAAGCGTAAACAGAGATGAGCTCAATGTCAAAAACAGTGATTGAAATATATCACTATAATTTAAACGCTACATTAGAAATTAAATATACTATTATTACGTGTATGTAAAAAAAGCTGCGTTTTAATTGTTAATTAATTATCACTATATCTTATCTGTGATAATTGTGGATGAGACAATCAGATATTACAACTAAATGGGGTGACAAGAATATATGTATAAAAGTAACGTACAATCGGATATATACTTTATTGGTCCAGCTGTTTAACTACGTAGAACTATTTATAAAACTTTACAAAATGCTCAACGTGTTGCAATAAGGGAACCTTGCTTAGGTATATTTACAAGGCAACGGAGTTACGCGATTTCTAAGAATCGATTGACAACGAAGCTGTTAATGTGATTAATGTGATTACCGCAGGTTCCTCGAGAACATCCATTACAATTTCGTGATATTTCGGATTAAGATATTTTCATCGTAAACGCAACGTGATTGTGCAAATACCTCCAAGCTCGGATTTTGATCTAGCTAAATCTAGAAAAATTCACTACAGATCTTTTCCAAAACAATCTGGATATAAAATTTAAAAAAATTTTAAATGCCATACAAAATCATTGTGAGGCACATTTAATCCTTTCGTGCACCTATTTCGTAGACACACACGATTAATTCTCAAAGATCATCTTGAAAATTATAATCTTTAATATAAACGATAATTCAGTGAATAAAGTAATATACAAATTATCACATACATTAGTTTTTAATAATAGATTTAATGTTAAAAACACGTACGTTTTGTATAATATATTACGCGAGCAAAATGTACTGTACAAAGTATATATCATGATAGATATAGACATAAAATTATTAATAGCGTTGAATTTGTGAATTTATTACTACCAGTATTATTGCCGTAATGGTTTCATTAATTTTGACAGTAATAAATTCATGAAAAACGTAACTTTTAAATTTACCCTTTTGTTTCCCTTTAATTCTTTATGCATCTCGTTAAATGAAAACACGTGTTTATACATGTAAAAAAAACGAAAAGCTCCTAAATTATTTCTGTTCTAATATTTCTTACTTTTATAAAATTTATTTGTAATCCAAACATTATATGTTTCATAATTGCAGCAGAGATAAATCTCTATTAAAAATATTGTTAAACAAATTGGTGTAAAGAGTGAAAACTATAAATCATTCTTAAATCTTTCGAGTCTTATGTAACGAAATGCTACGATATGGCGACATAAGCGAATCCCATGGTCTCTAGCAAAATTGTTTACGGTCCGAGGTGACCTACTTGTCTACCGTGTAAATTCGTTAACAATCCCGATTTAATGATTGCGAGAGACTAGTTTAGGAAAAAATGTCCTATCGCTTACAAATGTCCCGACAAAACACGAAGACGTTCAATCTCGTCGGTAAATTCGTAAAAGTACCACATGCGATTTCTCCATTGCGTGCGTTCAACCATCGAAAATCGAGATTATATCCTATAAAAATTGGCAGTATACAAACAATTCATCACATCAAAAGTTAATGTGTATATATATACTTTTTTTATATTAAAAAAGATCTCGTAACGAACGTTTACGTTGATCCTTATATATATGTTGATTTAAAGAAACCGGATACCTTGTTCAACGCGACTAAGAGATCTGTAACATTATAAACTACAACTTTTACGATCTAACAAATTCGCCGCTTAACACTCGACGATAATTACATGTAAAAACAGTTTTGCCCTAACGCAAAGGCGCACGTTCCAAATTCTACCGTGGGACGAATTGTGGGACGTCTATATGGGAAGCGTGAAATATCTTTTGTGTTATTTTTATAACGACATAGTAATGTTATTTGATAACGACATAGTAATGTAATACAATTTTACATAATAATATAATGCAATTTTACACGTGATAGAGAGAGGAAGTACGTATATATACGTACAGCTATTTAGACATGAAAAATTGGAATGACGAAAGATTTAGCTCCTTCATTTATCTGATCGTTAAACGATATAAATTACGCGTGGGGAACCTAAATTTGGCCCCGTATATCGTGCGCCCCTGCTCTAACACAGCTTTAACTTCCTAATTTATATCATTTAGTCAACTCGGAAGAAAAAATCGTGACCCACATACGGGCCAGGAATAAAAATGCGTAAAAAGGAAAAAGAGGAAACGCTCCCTATAAGCTGAAGAGGATACGTTCTGATTGACTTTGATATTTCCCAAACGAGACGTGAATTCATTCACATGAATTGAAAATCGTTCGTTTCGTGAATCGGAGATTGTTCCACTTTCCAGAGATTGAATCAATACGGCGGTGCGTATTAATTTAATTGGATTTCATTGTATATTGATATATAGGAAATTCTATTCTCTGTAGACTTCCTTACGTAATAACACTGCCCAAACTATGACAAATTCAACTACAAGTTCTATATAATCTACATTACTACTTTCTTACAGTCGGCAAACACCTTTGCGATACTTTCTACGTTTCTCATCGAACAAAATCAACTGCGGCGAGGAGAGGATACGATGGCTCGATTCGTGCGTAACGATTAATTTCGACATGTAGCAACATACGTCATACGAGAAAGTAGGAATAATCAAGTTACCGTCTAGCGTCGTCGCTCACGTCATTAGATACCTAGAGCACTTAATATTCAGGTACTAATTATGTTATAGTAAAGTGACTCGGGATTATAATTAGCCTTACACTGCTGATTGGAATAGAGCCGACATTTCATGATGGTAATAAGCTAATGGAGTCAGTGCGATAATACGTTTACGCCGTAAACGTTTTTATACATGGAAAAGAAATGATGTTGTATCAACAGCATTAAGTCTAATTGAAAATAATTTTATTAATTCAATAACATTATATTAATGAAACAAATACGTATGATTTTATTAAAATTATTATTGAATTAACAAGATTATTTTTAATTAGACTTAATGCTATTGATGCAACGTCATTTTTTTCTGTGCATAAATTGTGGATACGTAGGAATAAGAAGAGCACGGCTATTTAACGTATCTTAATCCTGAATAAAAGGATAGAAACGCGTAAACCAGTATCTATATATATATATATATATGAAGGAATTTCACAGTCGCAGAGTCTAATTGAACAAAAGTGAGAGATTTACAACTTCGCAAAGTTTGTCGATTCGTCTTAATTCATTTATCTATCATTTGCAGGGATTCCTTCGCATACATTTGATCTCGGGACCGTTTTCGCTCGCTCGCTTGAAACGTCCGCGCGATGTTTTATATCTATTAATATTTAACGATACCTGCGGCGGGGCGTTTCCGGAGACCAGCTCCGTGCGCTATACATATATTTCCATTTATCGAGAAACGACGCGTCTGCTTTCAATCACTTACAATTTACGCATGTATGCGTGCACATATATATATATATATATCTATATAAATGTTATTTCGAAACTCTATACAGGGGAGATATCGGGGTTCGAAATACTTGCGCGATTAGCTAGTCGACTAATCGAACAGTCAACGTCAAAGTGGAAACGGATACCAGCTGTCGCGAATTCAGAGCAAACTCGATTCGTCAATTCGCCTCGTTCAAAATGCAAATAACGAGGGTGCTTGAAGGCCAAGGAGGTGATTCCCATCGGAGGATAATGCATTCAAAACTATTCGCCATTCTCCGCCGCGGGATATAGATAACGACTACAGCGACCCGTGCAAGAAGAGTCGAATGGAAGAGAATATTTATAAATGGAACCAAGTCATTTTTTCGACCGTCCTTTCATCGCTGTAATCGTCATTCGCGGTTTTTATAGTTTTCGCAAAGAGGGATAATATCTCTTGTCGAAATTCCTCGAGGAAAGGAGCGAAATTTTGATTACGCTTGCCACGACCTCGCTTCTC
Source organism: Aphaenogaster floridana (assembly GCA_003063835.1). Lineage (NCBI taxonomy): Eukaryota > Metazoa > Arthropoda > Insecta > Hymenoptera > Formicidae > Aphaenogaster > Aphaenogaster floridana. The sequence goes on from NJRP01000186.1 coordinate 249,423, forward strand.
CGTCCGTCATACTTTGCCGTTGAACGCGCGTTTAGTCAGCGGACAGTCGTTTCCCTCGGCAGTAATACTTCGAACAAGCGCATCAACACGAATAAATACTTTCCTAATGCGCGCGTAATACATTCAGTTTTGATCTATTCGCAGAGACGTATCTACGGAAAATAGCTCCTATGGCAAGCACTGAAATTGCGCCCCTGTCCAAACATATGACACATCTTTTGACTTACCATAATATCAGCTCAAAAATACAAGTCAAGCTTTTCAATCTTTTTAAATTTAGGTAGCAACTTGTTAGACTGCTGTTTTAGCTTTTATATGCATTAATGTCTACTGTGCTTGAGAAAGGACATTGGATCCTACCAGGTTAATAAAAATTGCGCCCCCCTTCAAGTGGAGCCCAGGACATGTGCCATACTTGCCATACCCTAGATAAGCCTCTGTCTATTCGATACAGATTTTATCGCTAATTCAATTTTAGTAGTCGATCGCTTAGCAGCTAGTAAGAGAAGAAACGTAACGGGGATGTTTCTAAAGAGCCCTAACTGTCATTTCCTCCTTGATCTACGATCGCATGAGTAGCCGTCTCGCGCGCGCGTACACGACGCGCGCAATTATTTCCCTTTTCATGGCTACTACTTTACTCTCCGCTTATGCTTGCAACTGCGCGCCGGCTTTCACGCTAATGGTCCCCAACCTTCCTCAAGAGCCACCCTAAATTTTCCGGCAAATTATACTTACGCGACACGGGGACTAAAAAGGGGAGGAGGGGAAGGTAAGCCAGCGGATAGGGTATAATAATAAAACGTAATAGCGACGTAAATTATAAAGAAATGCGCGATATCCCACCCTTTCCCTACGCGACTTTCGAAGCGCAAGAAAGATAAGAAGATAAAAGCTTTTATAGAAGCTTTCTGAAGTCTTTTGTACGAAATCAATAAAACTGCTCATGTAGATCGCGTCTCAATGAAACGCGATAGCGCGACATCTCCTTTGCGTGTCGTCGCGCAAACGATGTCACAAACGCGAAATTAAAAATCCTAAGATAAAACAAAAACGTTGCCAGAAAACCGCTCTCTGGGTTCCTATTAGCCGAATGGGCTAGTTTATACCGTGCACCTAGGTCGCCACCTATACCCCTGTCTCTTATACACATCTAGATGTGTATAAGAGACAGATACTTTCCTAATGCGCGCGTAATACATTCAGTTTTGATCTATTCGCAGAGACGTATCTACGGAAAATAGCTCCTATGGCAAGCACTGAAATTGCGCCCCTGTCCAAACATATGACACATCTTTTGACTTACCATAATATCAGCTCAAAAATACAAGTCAAGCTTTTCAATCTTTTTAAATTTAGGTAGCAACTTGTTAGACTGCTGTTTTAGCTTTTATATGCATTAATGTCTACTGTGCTTGAGAAAGGACGTTGGGTCCTACCAGGTTAATAAAAATTGCGCCCCCCTTCAAGTGGAGCCCAGGACATGTGCCATACTTGCCATACCCTAGATAAGCCTCTGTCTATTCGATACAGATTTTATCGCTAATTCAATTTTAGTAGTCGATCGCTTAGCAGCTAGTAAGAGAAGAAACGTAACGGGGATGTTTCTAAAGAGCCCTAACTGTCATTTCCTCCTTGATCTACGATCGCATGAGTAGCCGTCTCGCGCGCGCGTACACGACGCGCGCAATTATTTCCCTTTTCATGGCTACTACTTTACTCTCCGCCTGTCTCTTATACACATCTAGATGTGTATAAGAGACAGCACGTAACGACAGCATAACGAGTTACAGAATACAGGGGCTGGGTTGGATCAGGTCTCTTTTTCATGTGCCTTGACCTAACTTAGGCCGCACGATGTAACGCGTGTAAACGCAGGTGATCTAAAGATCGTCTAAAGTGCGTGTAGAGTGTATAATAAATACTGATAGATGACTCCGCGTCTATAAGTTTTTTGTTTCCCGTCAGGTTTAATTGTTGGTAGTTATTAGTATTGAACATCAAACTAGCAACATTAGTGTGCAATTTGTGCGTAACACGTAACGTAAGTAACTTCTGATAAGACTAAAAATGAAGAAAAGTATATTTTCATCTTGTTCAACAGATGGCATTCACATCAAGACATTTTTACTAATGGGACCTACATTCGACCCAAAAATATCATAGGTCTACATGGTGTTAACGTTTTGTTAGAAGCCTATTTTAGGTCAGGACATAGAGGTCAGGTCGCGTGAACGAAACTCGGTAAACTAGCCCATTGACGCGCCGAACCGGAGTCGGGTGAACCCATCCAACCCTTACACGCTGGTGGTGATCTGTTCTATGACGGTGATGTCGCGGTGGCGCCGCGGTCGGGTCCGGTATGGGTCCTGATGGCCGAGGCCTTCGGGCACGCTCTTGCTGGGCCTCAACGGCGCGTGGAACTGCGGATGGCAGTAGTGGTCGACGATCGGGTCGTGCAGCCGCTCTACGAAGTCGCGCTCGCGCATGCCGTCCTCGACGTCCAGCGGCACGTGCAGGGACTGCGACTTGGGCAGCCGGGGCCGCGGCGGCGGCGGGCACGCGCACGGCGGCGGCGGCGGCACGATGCCGAGGCTCGAGAGACGCGGTCCCGGCAGGATCGGCGACGCCGGCTGCCGTCCCCAGCCGACCAGGAAGAGGAGTGCCGCGCCGCACAAGGAACTCAGCGTGCACGCGTAGTAGCCCACCCGCGGGCTGCTCGCGTTCATGTAACCTGGGGGAGGGACGACGAAGTGCGGTTAAAGTGATGATCTGTCGCGCGTCTGGAAGCAGCGAGTCCTGGACACGGTTGCCATCTATCCGGTTTTCGGCCGGAGATTCTGGCTTTTTGGGTGAATCTCCGGCCCTCCGGTAGACGGAAAAAATCTCCGGCCGATCACTCAGATTAGTATTCACACACATGCAAGTGTGCGCACAGTATACACATGTATAATTGGAGTTTCCTCCGGTTTTTAAAAGGAATATCCGGCGGCAGACTTCATTTTCAGGACCTTTTTTTAGAGAAAGCAAGAAAAGAAAAATGGCAAATTCGAAAATGTTACGTACATTATATAGATGTAACTTTTTTTCTTTTCAAAATTGATCTACGGCAGAATACTAGTCTGAAGGTGACAACCGTGGTTCTGGGCTGGATGATGGGACCAAGACGATCAGGCAGTCTTGGTCTCATCTCGCGCACGCAAGGATAGAACTCGGGTGGAATTTCATTTTGCCGGGAAAGATTTTGAATAATTTTGAAAATACAAAGAGAACTTGAATGAAACACAATTGGTATGCTATTTAACAGATGGTCTCTTTCCTCGCCCTTGTTCTTTTAAGAGTACTGTATGGTGGAACAATTAGAATGCTGAAAATTATCTTACAATAATGTTATTCTTAAACACAATCTAGTCTTGCAAATAAAAAGTCCAGAGAAAGAACGTTGAATGATCGTACAATTTGCATGTTGTTTACACTAAATGTAAGATTGTTTCTATCATGTTATATGTTTTGATTTGCAGTGTCAATTAGTGCCAATTGTCATCATAGTAACTGTCAGATATTGTATGTACGCTGATAATGATACGCTGATTATTTGTAAGAAAAAGAGAAATTAATTTTATTTGACTCATAATGGACTTTGATTTCCTCTTGAAACGCTATTATACTGTTTAATCTTCGTTATTGTTAAATCTTGTACAATTTTGCGAAGCTTCAGCGACAGATAATACGATAATAGTATGGAAATTCCGAAATTATGAATTGATGAAATTGCAGCGACTGAATTAAGCTCCTCAAAGTGACCAAAACTTGCAGTTCTGCTAATATAGTACGCTCGAGTCTTACGAATATGCGTGACAGTTGTCATGCTTCCTTGAATATTCCCTCTCAGCAGGAGAGGAGGCTAGAGGAGCGTATTTCCCAAGCCCCGTACGTTATTATTATTAAGGACGCCGGCATTAAATTCATACACAGGGACCGTAAGACCATTAGTAGGGACGGATTTAGCGTGCGGGAGAGCGGATTTCGACCTCGGTGGCTCTAAAGTTCTAATACTGTTGTACGGACGTTTGAAAGCACGAGAAGAATCTGCGTTTAGAGGAAGTAACTACGCGCTTTATAATAGATATGATGCACCGGAGACCTTTATATTCGAAATATTATGTAAAAAGCATATAATGGCTCTGCAAGTATACTTTGTGTAATATCCGTCGTCAGCTGAACGCAAAAATCGTCTTGTGTTACGCGAGAAAAAGGGAGAGAGAGAATAAAAGAACTATAATTTTCCATTTACAATTCCATAACAATAACATTCATAGAGAAAGATATTCATTTTATACATATAAATAAATATCTTTCTATCATTATTATTAAAAAAAAATATGTTCCGTCTGCAGATGCAGGTTCGCGTTGAGAGGTAAAAAAATCGTTTTTGCGTGACCCGTCGTAATGATTCTCACAATAAATCAAGGAAGACCCGAGGACCTTCGCTGGGAACCGGTGCAACGCTGAAATTTTGTATTTCCTGCGCGTACCTGTGAGAGGAACTCCGAGAAGAATGGGCAGGGCTTCCGCGGCTTGCACCAAAGCCCACGATCTGGCGAAGTGTCTCGCTCGCAGCCTCTCCAGAGCCAGCATCTTCAGGGAGTAAAGCGTGCCGCCGAGCGAGGCGCCGTAAAGCGCGGAGGCCAGGACGAGTCCGTGATAACCTTCCACGCTACCAAGCGCCACTTGAGCTACGGCTTTAAGCAGAGGGGAAACCTAATTCGAATCGATAATCCTTGGCGTGATCTTTGAATCTACCATTCCTAAGTCGTTCGCGCGCAAAATTCATGCAGCACGATTTTCTAGTTCGTACTTTCCACCACGCGCAATAACGCTCTCCGTAACGTAAGACTTTCATGTGCCGAAACTCGCTTACGAATCTCAATCGATCTGTTTCTCTCGCGTGACGAATCGTGCTCCACAATTTTGCCGTGTTCAATTTTCATTTAAAAAGAGCTTTATTGCAAGGCTTTGCAGCGAAAAATGGTCTAAATATAGAGACACGAATAGCTCTTTTCGCAGTTTCGTTTCGACAAAATCAAGATCGAAGTAAAGAACCTACCCCTAGCTGAAAAAGGGTAGATTCAGAAAATTCCGTATAAACGTTAAAGTACGAAATGATATGGCTATTCTGAAGAACAAAAAGAAATGCAAGCACGTTAGATCGCGTGTTGCCATCGTCACGGTGGGACGCGAACATCTAGCAATTTGAACTTGTTTACTAGTTAACTATGGGCATGTATGCGAAAGCGACCGCGAGGTGTACTGACCAACCCCAATGAGGGCCGCTTGACAGAGATATTGCCTGGACACTAGGCACTGAGCGGAAGGTCTGACAATAACTAGCCCCAAAGCCGCGCATCCGAGTGCCGCCGCCAGGCCCAGAAAGGTCTGCAGCAGTACCAGGGCGCTGGCCTCCAATCCGTCCTGGTAGCCTTGCAGAGCCTGAAAGTGATGTTTCTCATTAAGGCTGCGCCAGGAAAGAACGCGCTGTACGGATCGCCACGATAACGCGGACAATGACGCCAGTAACGACGCCCGTCTAATATCGATTATCGAAATTGGCCCCGTCTATCCCCCGAGATTACTCCGGAAATCGCGGAATTAGGAAACTCGACGCTCGCTCGATTCTGCTCGAGTCATTAAACCTTTAGCAGGAACGTCACGCGCTATCAAATTGTCTTGAGACCGTTTGCATTTGATGAATGTTCTTTTGCCGACCGAAATAAAATGACTGAAACGACCTTTCTCCATTAACCCGCATCAAAGTATCAAAGTAATTCTTTGTCTTTAAGTTACATTTATTATAGAAGAAGGAACTTGGAGGACGCATCGAAAGGCAAACTGATAATACGAAATAAAATTCTCGTGACTTTTACCACACCGGGCCTCCAAGAATAGAGAATAACTCCCGTATTCGCCGGGAGAGCCGTTACCAAAGAGGGAAATCCTTCTCAATCACTGAGTGCACTTACGATATAGAAGGCGGGGGTGTAAAGACCGAAACCGGCAGCACCGGCGGCCAGCATGAGCATTCTCACAGGACGCGATCCCAGAGGACTCAGGTCGACCAGCGGCTGCCTCGGTATCTTGCTCGCGGATTTCTTCTCTTTGACTTTGCTGCGCTGATTCTTTAGATGCAGTATAGCTCGCCGCTGAGGGTGGTACTGCGAGGCACTCCGGTAAATCAGCCCCAGGAAGAAAGCCAGCGAGAGCGCTCCGGTTACCGATTGAAGTCCCGGTCGCCAGCCCAGCTTTCTGAAGATACAGCTACGATTACGATCATCGCGCAGGAAACAGCTGACGACGGCTCTACCGGTCCGGGTTTTTGCGCTCCGTACGTCCCGTAGCTACGTTTTATATCACGAGTGAAAACTACTGTACTTGCATATCTGATTGTGAGAGGAAATTTTCCGCGTTTCGCAAAGCGTTTCTCCTTGAGCGTTGCACAGTTCACTCGTCCTTTCCTTTGCGAATCGTCGCCAAATGTAAAGAGGAAAATTTAGATACAGAGGAAAATTTTTCATATTTAAACGTTTAACTGATTGCGTTTGGCACGCGTTAACAAGAAAATACAATTTGCTTGATACCTTGGAAATTACAGTGAATGAATAAAATAAATTGTTTATGTATTTAGTGTGATGCGAAAATATCATGCTCTATGAAAGTAGTTTAGATTATAACAGATTATAACAAGAGAGTGCCTGATTTTATCATCGTTATCGGCGTAAAAATGAAGTACTCTTTTAATCGAGAAGACATAATCTTATCACGAAGTAATTTCGCAAAAATTTCCGCAAATTATTAGTTTGAGATAATGTGAAGTCAATGAACGATAAAGTTTAACGACTACGTAGACTTTTGAAGCTCGAATATACATTATTTTCGCGCGACTTCTACAACTTGTTATAAAAAAATTGTGTAATAAAGTAACTTTTGATTTATGGCGCACAGTGTTCCCAAATTATTTCGTTACTCGAGAAGTTATGAAATTCGCATTTACGCGAGCGCATCGTCAAGCAGTATTGCTTTCGAGGAGAAACATCCATTTATTCCCGTTGTGTTGCTTTTTTTTTTCTTTCGGTGGAACTTTATAAAGAAACGCGTTAAACCTGTCAAGTTTTAATACTCTGCAAACATTTAACGATCTTTAATATTTTCACTGCGCGGTGTGAACGTCCCGCGGGAAGCTTCATTTATTTCATTATTTAGCGAAACAAACTAAAAGTATAAACGAAATAAAAATATTTAAGCGAAGTGACAGTTATAAAAAATTACGTAGACATATATAATATGTAAAAGGCTGGAGCATAAATCGTCGACCGGCAAATTATAAAGTTATATTCGGATTAAGAGGGCAATTAAAAAACGAAAAAAAAAGGAGAGAGATAACAACGCATCAGCACATTTAACTTCGAGCAGAATTAACCCGCTACGAAAACGTAATTTTTTTTTAAACTCCCAGTGTACATATAATATAATTACTAAGTCAACTCTCTCGCTCGCCTCGGTTATTAAAAAAACACAAAGACGAACGGGTTCTTTTCTAATAAATTCTCTCTGTATTTTCTGGATTTTCTCTGCGAGCGGAATACATACGGACGTAAAATTCTTTATGTTCTCCCGGTTTGTGCGTGAGAAAGACGAATGTTTGCAAACAGTGCAGGCTGCAGGTAAGAAGATTAAAATAAGGGATAAACCCCCGAGTTTCTGCGGAATGTATTCAACATACGTCGGTACGGGGCGAAAGTTGCGCTTTAATCCTCCCTTGGCGTAAGAATAATGAGACCCTCCCTTAACCGGTCCATGACTATTCATAGTACACATCCGGTACGTTTTTATCACGGACACGAGCCGTTATCTTGGCGGGCGGAACCGTAGAAATTTATTTTCTGATACGCGCGCCTACCCTCATTCGCGCTCCCTATCCGATATGGAAACGCACATTAAATGTTTATCGGGTATTCCCGGGTCAGAGATGATGACGGTTCGGTAACGCACGACACGTGTAATAAACCGCCCGCCGCACTGGCCGCACTCGGTCGACCGGTCGATGCGTTCGACGCGTTTCCGAGAGAGACGGCGAATTATTCGGCAAAAAGCTGCCTCGCAGCACGTTCGCGATTGAAGCGCATTTTGACGCCCACGGGTTTGTCGTTATCACGGAATTTTATATATATATATATATATATATACACCCGCGATACCTTTTTTGTGTGGACCGCATTGCCCGACCGCGTACCGCGCCCCATCCGCCGTCTAAAGCGTACGGTAAAGTTAAACCGTGCATCGCATGCGGCCTCCCACGCGACATAATAGGGAAGAGCGAAAAATTTACCACGTATATCCGGCGTATATTTCAGAAATATGGTCCCGGAATTTACGGCTACGTAAAAAGGATAATCGATTTCCAGGATAAGACACGCAATCCCGCGGGAATAAATTCCATCCGCATTTAATTATTCTTTACAACTATTACCCCGCTCGAATGAATATTATCGGATCAATTGAGGGATCAGTTAATGCGAAACATGATGCGCAATAGTTGGAATGCGTAATGTAGAGAAACTTCCGCGGTTTATTGCACGTAATTTAATTCGATAGGTCCGTTTGATGGGTCGACGAAATGGAATGACTAAATCATCGCGGATAATGTTTGATCGATCCTTTTAATGCACTTTTCACTGTAAATTAATGGATATTTCCTCGTCGGTTGAACTTTCATCTTTCGAGTTTGGAAAGAAGTGCCATTCGCTGCTTTGGAAAGGGAAGAGGAGGAAAAGAAGTATGAAAGTGTGGAAGAGGTACCACTTGAGAGAACAAATCTAATATCACTAAACATAATCGTAGAAGAAAATTCGCCTGGTGAACCGCGTCCGCAATGCAGTGATTCCCGCGCAAGATAAAGCATAGATTATATCCACGATTTTAATTTTACGCTGATATTAATTTACCAACAAACGCGCCTCTGGCGTATTGAAAAAACATTTCTGCTTGAAATAAAATTGTAAAAGCGCAAATTATTATGAATTATATTCATTTTATCAGTTTTCTATACGCAACATAAATTATTTCTCAAAATCAATACGGCTTCGGGACGATTGAAACTCTGATAATTCCTTTCCGAATTAAAAATATTAAATTTAAAAGATTAATGAATTACCTAAAAAAGATTTGTGTTCATCTTTAATGAGCTTCTGTGTGCATTACCGTTTTCCGTGCTCATTTCTTTTTGTCGCGTATGTACTATTCTGAGTGTTTCAAAATACTTCCATATTTTATATTGTAAGCTGGCCTTGTATATCGTCGACCTGTCGGGCAAACTTACCCAGTTATCGAGTAACCCATATATCGACTTGGCGAGTTACTCCAACAACCTGACGACGTTATGTCCGTCGGTTCAAAAGAGCCCGATCTCTAATTGGACATGCTTTTATACCTAACAGAAACTGTTACATAGCCACGGCAATTAAGTACACGTTTAATATCCCGTATGTATAACGATCGCGCATTTTGTCCAAACAGATTGACATACACGAGAGTTAAATCACGGTAAATATCTCCCTCGTCAACAGAAAATACAATCAACATTCAGTAATTCAATCTTTTGCGATAGCTCTATAAAATAAAAATTACATCGTGCCGTTTACTTTTATACTTTTAAATAAAAGTTACGCTCTTTTGGTACACTGAAAAAAAAATTTGTTGAAAAAACAAAATATTTAGTCTGATACGTTCAACGTAAAACATTAGTTGGTTTAACTGAACATTAGTTGAATCAACTAATTCTTGATTAAAAAATTTTGATGGTTGACATGAATGAACTGTACCCTCTTTAATTCAACTAATGTTCAGTTAAACCAACTAATGTTTTAGTTGAACGTATCGGACTAAATATTTTGTTTTTCAACAAATTTTTTTTCTCAGTGTAATAATATATAATTCGCCCGTTATTTGTACATAATTATAAAATTGCCTGAGGTCCTTTTAATCACAGAATCGGTAAAGCAAACTAAAAGAACCGGTCGTCGTTCTAATAGCAAGGTACCTGATACGTGTCAATCAATACGGAAAAAACGATAAGGTTGCCACAACCACAATAATAGCAACATTTGGTACAGCCACGTCCTGTGATTGTCACATTCACATTGATGTGAAGGCAACTATATGCATTTAGTACGGCAAACATAGTGAATGTTGAGACAAACATATATAGATGCACTACACAAAACAATGTGAATGTGACAATCACAGGACGTGGCTGTACTAAATATTACTATTATTGTGGTTGTGGCAACCTTATTGTTTTTTCCGTGTATTAAAGCAGTACGAATTAAGAGCTTTAAGTGGCGATTAAATCCTCAGTAACCACTCTACGAAATCTTGCTCCTCAATTAATTTCGACGCGACTTTAATAAGACTCCGGGTGTAATTTTAAACGCGCGTTAAAGATTGAAAGAAATTAAATAGAAGTAGCGGTTTTCCTCTCGCAGGTTTCACCGAAGATAAACCGGGTTTAATCCCACCGTAGAATCCACGATCGCGGAAAGATGCCCGGGAATGAGATACAACTGAAAATAATTTGCTGAACATTCGTGGGTAATAGATCAATGATACTAACGAACGCCCGTGGCAAACTCCAAACGAGCTATTTCGACGGTCGGCGAAAGATATAGACAGGAAGGGAGAGGGACGCGCAGAGAGGGAGGAGAGAGAGAGAGAGAGAGAATAAAGGGCTGAACCGAATAGAACGTTCAATTATTCCACGTCGAATCTGTTCGCTGTTTTTGCGCACGGAAACTGTCGCTGCGCCGCAACGTCCGTACGTCGAGGGACATGCAGTCGCGCGAAAATCTACGATAAAAGGGTGGCGTGCATTGAAAGCAGTTTTGTCCGTATGTTACACGCGGCCGCTCGACTTCTCCTCGTACGCAATTTGTTTTGGGAGTCGTTGTCGTCAAATATCGTTGCTAGTACCAGCGAAAATTCATCGTTTTCGAATACCGTTTCCACGGAAAATAACTGCGTGCTTCACGTTTGTACGCGGCTTCTACTTCTACGGGGAGGTAGTTTGAGATTTATTTCCGAAAATATCGTTCCACCTTCTAAAATCTCGATATCGAACATCATAGCAACTGGCTCTTTTCAAGTTTTAAAAATAAAATTATTCGTACACTGAGAGAAAAAATGGTTGGAATAATAATAATCTCACTATATTTTATAGTGACTTTTGGCCTCAAACATATTTTTATAGTTCATTTAAACATGTAAAATATAGCAGAATGAACACAGATTTATAGTCATCATATTTTCTTTATTATTATTACCATATGTATAGTAAAGCATGCTAAGAATATAGTCACCTGTACCACACTGAGAAAAAAATTTGTTGAAAAACTAAAATATTTAGTCCGATACGTTCAACTAAAAAATTAGTTAGTTTTACTGAACATTGGTTGAATTAAAAAAGTATAGTTCACTTTTTAATCAAAAATTAGTTAATTCAACTAATGTTCAGTTAAACCAACTAATGTTTTAGTTGAACGTATCGAATTAAATATTTTAGATTTTCAACCAATTTTTTTTCTCAGTGAATATTTACCAAATATTCCAATTGTTTGTATTGACACTATTGACTATATAAAACGATTAATTTCTCTTACCATTCCATATATTTCATCTTACTATATTTTTACTTCAAATGATTATAATTATTGGTAAAAATTTTACATTGGTCACTCATACTATGCCTATATCGTAATTGTTACCAACATAAATGGTAACACTTACTATAAAAATGATATTCCTAACTAATAATCATTTATTATGTCATTATAGTTCCAAATATCATACATTTTTCTCTCAGTGTAGCAATGTTCAACAGAAAAAAGCAGCTTTGCAACTGTTGTAAGGTTCTTTAATATGATTGGTTTATACACTGAGATCCAGCGAGGAATTAAGGGCAAGAAGCAATCATATTAAAGAATCTTACAATTGTAAAGCTGTTTTTTCTATTAAACGCAGTCATTACGTTATCTTTTTATCCGTTTCTCATCGATTCAATTTTCGATTGAATTTAAATAATACAATGTATAATATAATTCTTTTTTTATTTTGATTTCTGACCCATTACAAAATTTGGTAGTTCTGTGTAGAAACTTTGTTCCATTAATCATTATTCATGGCTTTAATTTACTTGTCGTAGAATAAATAATCATAGCTATACCTAGACATCTCTTCTCCCGTAAGTCGCACGTATTTTTAACGAATGTAAATCAATTCGGACAATGCGCCTAGCGACAAGCGTGCTACAAGCTTGTACGCAATAATCGGTAGTGACGGGCATACTTCGAACGCGAACGACGGCCTTCGCGATTTTTCCGGCACCCGTCGCGCGATGAAAAAAGACGACATTAAATTTGCATCGCGCGCCCACACGCGCGAAGAAATGGCGCGACCGAAGGTTAATTGGATCTTCCCCGGTCGACTTGAGCGAAATGTCGGACGGGCATTCCTAGGGGGATATTGGCTAATGTATACATCCCCGGCGCGCGTTTTTCCCCGCAATATATGCGATAACTCACCCGATCGCTTCTTTGTAGACGACGCTGAAGAGCACTATTCCCACGCCGGTGCCGGCCTGCATCACCATCTCGACGAACTCCCGTCGTTTTCTGAAGTAATTGCCCAATACCAGACTGGCGGTTTCCCTCACGAGGCCGGCCCCCGTGCCCAGCACCAGACCGTAGCTGTTGCATTTTGTAAAGGTAAATCGTATGACTTTGCGCCCGAGTGCCGCGCGAAAGGATGAGCCCGGGCGATATTTTAAGGCGGAAAGCGGAGCTATACGCGAAATGGGTCGCTGACGGGTCTCAAAGAAACCCGGGTTACAGCTGGGATACAACGAGCCGCAAATATTCATTTCTCATCATTTTTTAAATGGCCCTTCCGGCTGAAAAGTATGGGACGCTATTACGCGTTTCAGCTTTAAAAGCTACTCAAAAGCGGAATTAAACGAGTTATTATTACCATAGAAATGTGTGGCTCTGCGCATTGCCGTATACGTATAATGCATTTCAGAACTCGTATTAATATCAACTAAAATTTCATGCCACAACGTGGATGATTTCTTTGCAAAACACAATATTCCTTTTTTCAATTCGACGATACGACGCGCGAGAGACTACAGAAAGAGATTTAAAGCATAATAAACGCCCGTGCAAATAATTACTCATTTTCGCTGTAAAAAGAGCTTCAATAATTCGCTCAACATGCTATTATTATTTCATCCCTCGCATAGATGTTAACAAAAAACCCCTCATTTACCCTTCGATTATTTTTAATGCAGCACCCATCGCGATAATTCTTCGCGGTCAAACGTCACAGAGGCACAGAGGCTGACAAAAAAAAATCCGTCCTCGTCTGCCCATCGATTATTTTTCACGCGGCGTCCACCGCGCGCGATAAGGCATAGCACAGAAAAACGTAAACAATAAGACTTAACACTAAAGCTATCGACAATTTATATATACCTATTTCTACCGGTCAAATGATCGGTTTTTAAATAAAAATTCTGTTTTTTCCAATTGAACGCAGGTATGTTTATCAGAAGAAACGAAAGAAGAGAGATACACGGAAAGAATGGTTTTGCTGAAATATCTAGAAATTTGGCCAGATATAGATCTGAAAAGTAATTTTGTTGGGCCATCAAAATAATTATGTAGGGCACCCAAAATAGTTGCTGGAACATTAAGACTTTTTACAGCATCATCATCATGTTTGAACGTTCTACACAGTTGCTTTTGATGGTCTAACAAAATTATTTTCAGATCTGTATCTGGCCAAATTTTTAGATACTTCAGCAAAATCGTTCTTTCCGTGTAGATATTGAAAAATTGATTATATAAGGAAAAGTCGTGAAGTCAATTGAGGAAAAGCGATAACATTGA
>NJRP01000186.1:263536-287863 GCA_003063835.1 Aphaenogaster floridana
CCATACAGCACAGAACATTGCAGCAACATTGCAGTAACATTGCAATATTGCCGGAATATTGCAGTAACATTGCAATATTGCCGAAATATTGCTGCAATGCTGTGCTGTATAAGGTACTAAGAATATACTTAATATACTGAGAACATCCCTATAATACCTTATAAGTGAGTTATATATATAGCGATCCTCCAAACATTCTCAAAATCTATGTGTGCTGTTAGGGGTAAGACGTAAGTAGTAAGTAAATCGACCAATCACAATCAAGCAGTAAGGTAATAACGTAAGCAGTAGCAAATAAAAAAATGTTGATTTTTTTTACTGCTTACGTCTTACTGCTTACGTTTTTGTATGTGCCATTGGCTTAACTCCTCCCGGTGAAACGTCGCTCAAGCGGTCGATAGCTGTAGCATTTGCGCCGTTACGCACCTAAGGAGCACTTGATGCATCTGGACGGCGAACGAGGTGAAGAGCGACGCCAAAGCCAGCACGAGGCCACCGATCACCGCCGTAAGCCTCGTATTGCCACGGCGACACGCGCCGACGACCAGCGGCGCTGAACCACGGGAGATCGCGGCGCTCAACGCCCCCGCCCACACTGAAACATTTGCCCGATAGTCACTTTGGTGGACTATTAGACCGCAACTGCGGGATCAGCAGGGCGCGATCGCTTCTAAAGCAGTGCCGCCCAACATTTGTAATTCCGGGCATCGGCTTGACGCCGGTATCGACGTTCACGCCTGTTGCTCTTCTTTTTCCTAGATAGAAAAAGGAAGGCAATAAGCGTAAACGCCGACACACTTGAAGTCATTGCCCAGAATTACAAATCTTGGACAGCACCGTTCTAAAGCTTGGAAAGATTCTGAACACGCTCGCGGTCCCAATTGTACAGGCGTCTGATTTACTGTGACACCCGTTAATGGCAGATTCCTGTGGGCATCGATTCTGTAACTTTTTCCCTAGGACAGAAACGTGAAAAGTGAAAAATTTCTCCATTAACTTCAATGGTAAAAAATTTCACTTTTCATGTTTCTATCGCTAGGGAAAAAGTTACAGAATCGATGCCCTGAAATTATTCTGAGATGAAAATCCTAATACACCAAAATGCCGAGACTATAATAGTTTTTAAATGAAATTAGAGCAATTAGCAGAATTACAGCAATTATGAAAACAAGATTGTTTACCTAAATGCGTGTATTTCGGACAGTTTGATCGGCCAATTTTAAACCCTTCTCATTTAAAAACTATTATAGCCTCGGCACTTTGATATCAGAATTTTGATACCAAAATGATTTCAGGAGTCTGCCATTAACGAATGTAATGGAAAATCTGAGACACCCTGTATATCGCAGACTTCCAGTCGTATGAATTTATTGTTCACCGACGTGCCGATTAGTAAAAAATATTTAATTAAAATTATCCAAATGACTGTATCAAATTTCAATTATACTTCAAAACTCTTCATACAAGACACAAACGACTTCATACACGAACTTTGTTTAAATTAATTTATATCGGCTAACTGCATAGCGTAAAAATAATTAACTAAAATAATTGATCAAAATTGGATGACTATCAAACTTAATTAAATGGATGACTATAAAACTTTTTTATTGCATTTCAAAAGTCCTCATATGAAATACGAAACGATTTCATAAGGAAATTGTTTAATTATTGATTAATCATTAATTGTCGGTTAAGTTGATACAAATCGAACTCCCGGCGTTCTGCAAGAGTGACGGTTTTATTTGCTTGACTTCTCCCTCCACGCTGACCGACAACACACGGAGCTCGTTTGCTGATTGATTTCGCGTTTGTGAGCGCTAACGAGGAAACGCTCGCAAACCGGAACGATGCCTCTCCCTTCCCGCGATGCCCGTGAACGAGACTCGCGCGCCTGGGAACGGGTGAAAATAATTTTTCACGTGTGTTTTTCATTCTCCGCCAATACCCTCGCGTTCGCGGCTCGCGGAAACCGCTTCGCGCTCGGATCCGGGCTCGATGCGGGAAAACGCCGAAGACATGAATTCTCGCGAATGTTTCCATATTTTTTTCAACATGCATCCGAGGCCACGAAGTTTTTTTTAAAAAAAAAAACTATACTCCGGTATTTTTTGTGACGATTAAAATTTTGGACCGAATTTTCCTGCGGGTAATTTTTAGAAGAGATACACCTTTTGACGTTAATAATGATATCGCTGCATTCTACTCTACTTTCGCTGTTAAAATTCAGACATTCGTTAACCCGCTATCTCATTATCGCGCGGTGATGCAACATAGCGAGAAAAACATTTTCTCTTCCCTTCTTGCTTTCTAGGGTGCCGTGTTTTCGACAAAGTCATCGAATTTATCGTACGACTCTCTGCGCAATTACTTCTAAAGTGGCGTCGGATTTCGCAATTACGGTGAAATCTTCGTAACGTGAACTACGCTAGTTTTCTGCGATGGACGCATTAAATCGTTAATTACTGTTTACGATGATGCGACAATACCGCGTCCTCGAACTCCTCGAATGTTTCAAGGAAAGACAAACGGGAGAGAATTGATAAATTTACAATTAAACGGAGTACGATTTCAATCGCGTGTAGTAACGCATTTGCGGTAGGAAGAGATGACGAAGACGTATAGAGTAGACAAGGCAATTCGCGAGTTCTCCGTAATTCGCACGGACGCGCGCGAAGATTTATGCAAAACTTTACAGCCTGTCGCGGTTTCGCGAATAAAAATTCTGATATCTAAGGACGGTGCGATATGCGTCGTGCACGAAGACGTCGCAGCACGGAATACGAAAACTGTCGACCGATTTAATGCGGCATCGCGCCGAGGCACGCTATAGCTGTATCCCTCTGTAATGCTAAAATTGGACGGGGCTACGTCAATCGTATCGACGTACGTCTCCTGTAATCCCGTAAAAAGCATCGCTTTTTACCCTTTTACTTGGCGAAGAGTGGCGGGAACGCCTCTTTCTTTTTATAAATACATCGTGCCAACTTGTCGCGAGCGAGTGGCGCGGCTCGCAGATGTCTCGTATAATCGTATCTCGATCTCAAACTCGGCAGATATGAATAAATCAAACTGAAACGCATTTATACGATGCGGAAGTTAAGCTGCTATCGCTTTATTGGCACCCTCAATTCTGTCGATTTGTCTATGTGCGCCTGTCTAGTTGTCCATTTGCCTATCTGTCTAAAACTTCAAGTGCTCGGCAAATGTTTGGAGACAGACGTGAACAATTCCAATAAAGTTTCAGAAAAAAATATAAGAAAGTGTAACCGCGCATAGAATAAATGGGTGTCAAAAGACTACAAATGGAATTTTTCTAAATATGTACTGGAAAGTTCTCGACGTTTACCGCGAAGATCATAATTTTTTAATAGTTCAACAGAGTTTTAAATAACACTTCATAAGATCATATTTCTGAGATAAAAATACTCTTGAGATAGAATATATAACATAAAGATATTTATAGATATTAAATAAGAAATAAAACTTTATTGTTATCCATAAATTTCACACTTAATTCGGCTGTTTAAATTATAACGTTAAGTAACGAACTGATTAAAATTAATTAATTAAAATTGAATTGTTAGAGAGAAAAGGCTCGACATAATTAATTGGGAAATGAGATCCTGTCAGTAACACCTTTCGGGTATTAGATTCCGGTGGTAGTTTCCGATGTTTTTAATCTAATTGAGCGTTAAATTAAATTCCCGCTTGTGTAATAATCAATCTGCGAATATTGTAAATTATTCGTATGCAAAATCTCGCATATTAGTTAATTAGTCTATTTTGAAAGCGTAGGACTTTTTACGATAGATTTTTATAGTTACAAATTATGAATAGAGCGCGTTCTTTGCAATTAAAGACGTTCTTCTCCGTGAAATCCTACACTGAAAAAAAAATGCTGTTGCTTCAATTAAACGTCTACGTCACGGGCTGCCACAAACATAAATAGTTCATTCAATTGTATTATGGTTGGATCAAATATTTACATTATTAAAAGAATAATCTAGATATTTGGTCCAATCATAATATAATTGAATGAACTATTTATATTTGTGGCAGCCCGTGACGTAGACGTTTAATTGAAGCAACAGCATTTTTTTTCTGTGTATATATTTGCAAACGAGCGGCCGACTTTACTAAGGAGGCGTAAACATATCCTCGTCAGGTAGAGGAAAGAACTGAGAGAGTGATGCCTCGATGTCGGGAGATATATGCCCAAGGCGCGATATTATGTCCGAAACGAGAGAGAAAGGCACATATTTCGTCGCTCGAAAAAAGTCGCGTTAAGAAAATTACTACTTGTCACACGCGAAACGCGTGCGTATATAATTATACGTACATACATAACAATGTAAACACGCAATGTTACGTTCCGTGGCTTGACGTTTCGCACATTTCTCTTTTCGAACTCTTGCGAGAATCGCGTGCACATTTTCGCATAAATTTGGGATCATCAAGGTTTCGCATACCACGTAATTTATTTTTTTTTTGCATCAAATAATGATGCAAAAAAATATTATATGCATATACAGGGTGTCACAGTTTCAAAGAATTTTCCTCCATTCCCTCTTAAAGATAAGCGAATTATATCGATACTTTTCATTATAGCGTTAATTGATTCATACCATCTGTTGGTTTATCGATCTATATTTATTACATTTTCGCACTGAATAGAAAAGATTCTAAGGGTAAAGCGTCATCAGCACCCTTCTTATATACCCAGCACCGCGCATAATTTATGCATTCTGATGTTTAATCTTTGAGCTGAGCACGTAATCCTGGCATTAAAGATAAAATCGTCGGATCGATAAGAAAACGGAACGATCCTGAAATGAATATGCATTGTCCGGCTTCGTTACGACTTAAAAAGGCTCTCGAAGAAACCTGGATATTGGTGCGCCAAGGCTTCAACAGGTAGCGACTTCGGCTCGACGTTCTTATGCGAATAATTTATGAGTCTGGACGCTTTTAGCGCTATTTGCACAAGTGCGACGAAGTGGAGCGATGAACCCTCCGCTTAGAATTTCACGGATTGGATTTGCAAAGCCCTTTTGTACCCAGATTGAATTTATCCGCAAAATGCCTGCCCTTTTACGTCCCATATGCTGTTATTTCCAAGACAAAGAACGCGAGTAAAACGGGGCAAGAGTTCACCAGTGCAGATAGCTTTCGATACAACGCGAGTTTGTATCGAAAGTTCATCTATCGCAGAAATGATCCGGAAATAAGTAGAAATAACCATACGTTAACTTGGAATTTTTCGAATTTTAAAATCAACCCGGGTACATCCATCACATTCCGAGCAACTTTGTCTTCTTTACAGAAAGAACATCGTTTTTCGCAAACGTTTCTATTATAAAACGTAAGCACTTGAAAGGCAATATACATCGGAGAGTTCGTGTTTTTTTTATTGAGCCACGATGATGTACGAGGAACACGTCATCGGACGAGGCAGGATAATTTTTCAAAGTGGTGCATGAAACTCATGCCGATGACACGCTTTAAATACGTTCTCGACGAATAAAAGAACCTTTTCACGGCAGTCTTAACGTACAGCGGCAGGATGGACGATATCGCAACGCCTTTTGTTCACGCTTATATTTCTCTTGAAACGTTCAATGACGTCTCTCCTTGCTAGAGAGCGCGCCCGACTGCGTCCTCTTCGTCGCTTTCATCCCCGAAGAATATCTCAGAGATAGCGACCGTCGAGCATAAACCCCGCGATGTATTTTGACATCAATAAAAGGCTGGTCTAACGTTACATCATTTCTCTGCGACCATTTCAATGCCGCGAATTACCATTTTCCGCAACCGCTTTCGTCCCGCCGCTAGCGGCGATTGTTGCCTTCGCTGGGCAATTGCCGTTATCTCTGTGACTAATTGTCGACAGTCCGAGGTAAGAAAAATGTTTGAGGAGCTTCGTACAAACCGTAAAAAAAGGTAAAAGCTTTCCTTTTCGGGTACAAGTGATGGAAGATGAATCGCTTTTCGCGTATTAAAAAGTCTAAGACCTCGCTTGTTGAAACATCAAAAAAGACAAAATTTGAAGAAGAGCTTTCGCAAATAAATGGCAGAAACTTGTCTTATTCTTCGCTTAGTTTTAAAAAGATGTTAATTTCGCAACGATTTTACTTCGGTGCTCTTGTTCAATCAGTAAAATATTTAACATTGGGAGCCAGCAAAGTGTGAGAGAAAACGACGAGCAATTAAATGTTTGAGAAAAGAATCACAAAAGTTTTATTACAAAAAATTCCTGCCTATTATCTCTTACTTTAGTTAAACCTTATTACATATATATATATATATATATATTTTTTTTATGACAGTTTTATGGATTGACAAAAAATTAATGAAGTTAAAAACTCTATTAGAAGTCGTGTTAACTTTGCGTTTCTCGATAATATTTAAAGTAAAAGCATCAATATTTCTTATCAATATATACATAGTCCTTATTGCTAGAGATAAGCAAACTCACTGCTTATATTTCGATTGTTCTCGAAAATCAATTCGAGTGCTTTCCACTACTCGAGAGAGAAAATATTTAAGAAAAACCTTCAAACAGGAGATCCCGTGCGATATGCCTCAAGCACATATTTAATATGTACATATGATCAGACTCTATGTTCTTGTGATGAAAATTAAAGTTAGTTTTTCCTTAATGAAAATTGAATCTAACGCTTTCTCCATTTTGACTTGCTATCTTCACTAACTCAATTAATTCTTGAATTAAAATCTTCATGAGAATAAAATAAATTAAATTTTTATAATAAAATAAAATAAATTTTTATAATAATTATAATTATATAAATTTTTATAATAATTATAATTATATAAAAATATATAATATATATTTAATACGAAAATGTTAATACCTTTTTAATCACGACGTAATACTAGACTTTTGTTATTTCCATTATTCTCGCTTTCCGCTACTCTTTGTTCAGATTTCCGTTTCATTTCAAAATTATACATATAATGCAATTATATAAATTTTAATTAATTCTGCTTAGGTTTGTACTAAGATCTCGTAATTATAAAATAAGCCTTAATAATTAATTTGTGCATAATTGGCTGTGTAGTTCCGCGACGGTGTAACGGAGAACGTAAAGCAAATAGATAAAAATAGCTATCTCTTATGAATTATGAATGGATGAGCGTGTTACAATCTGATTTATGGTGAATGAAAGATACGGATATTTTTATCGGAGATAGCGACGTGATAAATTTCACACCCGCGGTTCTGTAAAATAAAAAGTATGATGCCCGCATCGATCATACCCACCCCCGCGTACACGTAATGCTACTTAATGCTAGCTCGGTTAATCAAATCGGAAGCGCGGAACTTCGAACGTAAATGCAGTTGCGGTATGCTGCGTGACGTACATATATCTTTACGTAGGTTTAAATTACCGCGTTCAGTTGCCGACACGTAATCGAGAATCATTTGACGTGTGCAGTGCAAGTTTTGAGAAAAGAGTCTACTTTTCCCGCTTAAAATCTCGCCATATATCCTTTGAGAGTTCTAAGTGAAAATAAAATCCGTAGTCGAACGAGTGGCCGAACTAAATTAATAATAACGAGATTTATTCAGATTAGACTTCGCCTTTAAGAATGCAGCAAGAAGTTGCCTAAATTAAAACTTAGATTGAAAACGAAGCGGAGTACGATCTAGGATTAAAGCTGTATATGCATGCGTGATTGTAAAAGTTGCTACAACGCAAACAATAATTGGGAGTTCGATCGGGTAAAGTAAACTTCTGGAACTTCACTGGGCAAATTAAAAATCGATGGCGTTTCCTCGATACTCGGGGAAAGTGGAAATTAAATTTGCCGAAGGAAATGCAAACCCGAAGAATAAAAGTTTTGAAATTCTCGAGACGAAAATATAGAGTTCGGTAACAGATGCCGTAAGAGAATGAGAGAGAAAGGGGAGAGTGGTTACCCAATTTCCCTTGTGCGGTCGATATTTATTTTCGATATATCGGTAATAACAACTTTGTAGCGGATATATCTCAGAGTTCCTTGCTTGCAAACAACAGTTATAAAGTGGTTTAATAAATACAAAATGGAAGGTTTACATAGCTCATAAATTCTAAATATCTCAGTAAATGCATTCGACAGAATGCATAAAGTACATCAGATGCAATTTTCCTCTTACAAGCGTCTACACGGAAAGAATGATTTTGCTAAAGTATCTAAAAATTTGGCCAGATATAGATTTGAAAATAATTTTATTAGACCATCAAAAGTAATTATATAAAACGCTCAAGAATGATGATAATGCTACAAAAAGTTTTGATGCTCTAGCAACTATTTTGTGGCGTCTTACATAATTATTTTGATGGTCCAACAAAATTATTTTCAAATCTGTATCTGGCCAAATTTTTAGATATTTCAGCAAAACCATTCTTTTCGTGTAGCAAACAAATTTAAAAAATGAACTTTACTCTAATATTAAATATTTCAATATCTTTGTATTGTAAACGACTAAAGCTGAATAAATTCTGACGATTCCGAGTTTTCAACAATATTCCGAATTAACAAAAAATTTCCATTTTATTTCTATTTCACAAGTTGGCTAGTATCAAAAATTAAAATCTCGTAATTTTAAAAACGCAAATACAAATTCAGGAAAAAAATTCCGTTTGAAACATCATCGTGAAACAATTTTTCAAACATATTTTCACTTTGAATACATGACCTGTGCATTAATTCCCGTAGGTTCGGCAAATCATCGTTCTCGAATTTTCGCGTAAATAGTGGAGAGGCTTGTCACGCCATGGCAGCCCTTCCCTTTGGAGCAACATTATACAGGCAACATAAAGCCTTATCGCGGTGATTCGGCGTGAACTGAAGATATTGACAACGCATGTCCGTCGTTCGTACGCCTCGTCGTGGCAGTTCGGCGCTAATTACTGCAGGGCATTGTCGATACTTTGGTCGACAGTAAATATTGATGGTCTGAGAGACGCTTTACGACAGGCATCGCCGGGCTCCAGCCTCTAACTTTGACGAAGGAGTGGATAACTTTTGCGAAACTAGGTCTATCTGGTTGGGGCACATATCCCAGCGGCGGGGCTCTCTACGTGCATCAGCACGCGGAGGTGCATCGTCGCGTGCAGTATATCACACGGGGAAGAAATCCCTGAAGCTTCGGCCGCCTTACGTCTTTCCGGCTTATATAGCGACCCCATCGTACCCCAAATCGGCCGCGGAGCTAGACATCGAAAGAAGGATCACCAGGAAGCGACACGTCGCGAGAGCTCTCCGTCGTTTAGCCGGACGAATACGTTTCTCTGACGATATCGTGTCTGTCACCCCCTCGGGATCGTCCGTATCGATCTCGACGACTAAGAACGAAAACTGCTTTAACGAAAACAGGGGTGAAGTGAAAACAAGCCGTCGGCGCACATCGCGATATAATTGAAGTCATGCGGATGCGCAAACATTGATACTTCTCTAGCAAACATCCTCTGTTTCCTTCTTCTTTCTCTCCGTCTTCGTTGTTTATAAATTATTTATATGTATAAGATATCTTGAAAAGTTATAGACGTTCTTCTCATCCATGCGTTTAATTGAGAGACATTAACACGTTATAATTTTAAGTTTCATAGCAATGAATATTTCAATGAATATTCGCGTATGCAAATGATACATTCCCTTAGAAATATATCTAGATGTAAGGCGAGTGGTACGCTATGCAAATTAGTAAGATCTTCCTCATAACTTCTAGACGATTCGACAAAATTATAAAGATAGATTCGTTAAATTATCCCAGCGTAACGAGAGCTTGAATTATTCATGTTACGAAATGTTAAGAATCCTGACATTGATAAAGATCGTTATTAGGCTGCATAATAAATAATGTTCCACAAATCATGAGATAGAATTTCGATATTGTCAAGCTATGGTGAAATTAACGATTTACGATAATTTACAATTTACGATAATTTACGATTTACGATAATTTACGATTTACGACAATAAACATATAGGTCTAAATAAACAAAACATTTAAAGTAAAAGAGGCATTTAAAGTCCAAAGTGTTAAAAGAGATTTGAGAAAATATCATCTGTTTTTTGAAAAACTGCTTTTTAATGTATATGCATAAAACGTAATTTCTCCATTAAGGTAGTATGTCAGACTTTCAAAGTAACAGCATTGCCATAATATTTTACTAAGATGTTTAATAATGTATTTCGTTCCTACATATGAAATTTAAAGTCAATTTACCGTTTTCAAGAAAATTATTATTATAACGTCTGTAAGACGTAATATAGATGTCTTACAGACAGAATAAAAATTTTCTTGAAAACGATACGGTAAATTGACTTCAAATTTCATATGTAGGAATGAAATACATTATTAACATCTTAGTAAAATATTATGGCAATGCTGTTATTTTTGAAGGTCTGACATACATCTTTAATTGCACGATATGTACTGATTATTATAACGCAAGACAAACTCATTGCTATGCAGAGGATAAACAAGTTACTTTTCTATTTCAAAAATGAAGAGAAATTGCATCGTCCAGGACTAAACTGAGATAGCAGTCTTTCTGACTGATTCCTTTGTTACGCGTGGTGATAACGAAACATCTTCCGCTGAAAGTCCGAAAACCTCCGTTTCCATTGGCATTCTCTTGCTGCATTTTCGTATTCTCCAACTCCACCTCCTCCTCCTCCTCCTCCTCCCTCTCTCTCTCTCTCTCCTCTCCTTCCTACCGCAGTGCTCTCTCCTACCTGAAAGTGGCGTTGTTGGCGCAACTCGCTTCCAAACAGGAGATGAGCAATTTTCCACCCTTAAACGTGACGCCATGTATATCGGTAGTTCTGAGCAAGCTTGACGCTGTCGTTCAAGAGAGCAAGTAAATCGACACAAAGTCCGATATCGTACCGCGAAATGCAGCACTAATTCTAAACTGGTTTGATGTGCGGCATTCGGCAGGAATACCGTACGAAACTTTAAACGCGATTCTGTACGCCATCGAATCAATCGTGTCGATTCTCTGTCGATTCTCTGTCGTAGCTATGTCTTCATTTTCTCTATCGTTTTCTCTTTTTGAATAAAAAACAGATCTGATAATCTCTGATTTTCTTCTTTATTTTACACTTGAAAATTTATCATACCGGATATATGATGACTCGTTTCCCTCGCAGTAATTAAACATTCCACTGTAGATGTGCTATCTACGGAAAAAAGTGTACGAGCTATAATCCAAGCTAGCGAAATTTCTTGCTACGAAAAACAACGTAAAAATTGAGGAACGTTCATTTAACAACAGCGTGATGGGGTCCATTCTTTTATGTGCACCTTATTACAGTAGCTACATTTAAAATAAAACAAGTAATGACGAGAAAGAAGGAGGAATGAAAGAAAACGTGTTAGAGAGCTCTAAGAGCGCAGACGAAAAGAACGAAAGTGTTATTTTCGCAATAATGCAGCTAAAAAAAGAGAGTGGATCTCTAGAAAGGTGCTTTGTAAATAGATCTCTGCGTAGTAGTAGGAATTATAATTCTTCGTAAACTTCTCCTACCTACTTCCTCGGCATTAAATTTTCAATAATTTCAAAAAGGCAAAGAGCAACATTATTATTAAAATAACATTTTAATGAGAGACAAGACGGGTCTCTCGATAAATGATTGATTAATGGCGGAGACTTCCGCCAATTTCCTTAACGTCCGCACTTGATTGACGATCTAACGATCGTTAATGAACGTCGACGCAATCGGAACTGAATTCGAGAGGGCATTTAACGGACGTTATCTGCTTGGAAGAAGATTGGTGAAATCAAGACTTTACTGCTCGCAGCATCGCTTTTCTACGCCGGCTTCACGTAGACACACTGCGAACTCCGTAATCCCAACTAGTTAATGTAATGACATGTTTGGATTATCGAGATTTTCAGATTCTAAGTAATCGACCACACGTGTAAGAAATTAAGGCTGAACATTAAGAAACGTAATAATAAAATAATAAATAGCGATAATAAATTATCTTTCCTTATTTGCATTTGCATGTATTAAGCTTTATATTAACTACTTAGTAATAATAAATATTTAATATAAATAATGATAAATAATAATAATAAATAATAATTGTCGCAGTCCGACAATTTTCAGACAAGTTCGTGCAGGGAGAATTGTTTGCTAATCTTCGTTATTACCACACACTTCACTTAATGAATTATAATTTCTTGCCTCATGTTCGGTCATAAAACTCTTCTCTTCTATCTTACAATAGTCATAACTTGTTAGAATTTTATGTTGAATTATTATTTTGCCTGTATTATTATCTACTTTTGTTCATCTCCACATATATATATATATACAAATTACTACATACATAATTTATATTGTGAATGTTGGCGATATTTTCCATTTACTATTTATTTCTACTTTATTTCTTTCTTTCTTCTGTCTACTATTAATTTATTATACTAATTTACACTACTTTATTACATTACTCAGGTCAGGAATCAAATCAGCATTTAAATTGTAACCTCGCCTTTTGTCTGCAATTTAATATCTGGATTTATATTTTATATACATATGTACTATACCTGGCATGCCTGATTTTTATTATTATTTGCATTCAATAAAGTTATTATTATTATTATTATTATTATTACTCAACTTTTGTTCATCTCCACATATATATACAAATTATTACATACAATTTATATTGTGAATGTTGGCGATATTTTCCATTTACTATTTATTTCTATTTTATTTCCTTCTTTCTTCTGTCTATTAATTTATTATACTAATTTACACTATTTTATTATATTACTCAGGTCAGGAATCAAATCAGCATTCAAACTGTAACCTGGCCTTTTGTCTGCAATTTAATATCTGAATTTATATTTCATATATGTATGTAATATACCTGACATGCCTGATTTTTATTATTATTTGCATTCAATAAAGTTATTATTATTATTATTATTATTATTATTATTATTCAACCTCATTATCCGTGGATATTATTTCATTAAACCGAGTGCAACTTCGTGATTCCGACATTTCCGGGTTAGAATTTTTCCCGGTGACAGAACGAGAAATTCTTCAGAGTTCGTATCGTGTCCATGCTTCTGCGTCGAGCACGCAGGTGCCGCGCAATAAATCTAGCCCCGGATGCCGCCTGGGTGTTCCTTCGATTCTCGTTCTGTTTGTCGTCCGGACGGAAGCACTTTTGACGGGGGCTCGCTTCCCATCCCCCCCATCCCACCGAGCCGTCGCCTCCGGAGAGCCCGCTGTTTTACGTGGGTCTCCGAAATAAAACCGGAGAGCGAAATCGCTCGCCGCGGGCGACGCGACGTGGCTGGTGGGCGCGTGCCACCGCACGTTAATCGTACTTTGGCGAGAGACTCGTGGGAGTTGGGACGCGGCTCGCGGACAGCGGCTCGGTCCATGTGCCGCCGGTTGAAATATACCACCGGGGGTATCTCGGGACCGCAAGTGTCCTGGGACACTCCGCCCCCGATCCTGCGGTAGAGTGGAGTCACGGCGAGGGAATCGCGCCGAGGTCGATCGACTGATAACAACGCCTGGTATCCAGCAAACAGTACAAAGACGGATACGGCGCGAGTTTATGCACGGGAGCCTGGCTCTCCCGTCGTCAAGGGCTACGTGCCCTAGAACGTAGCCCAAAGGTGCTATGCTCCGGAACGATCAATACGCTCTATTGTCATTGTACGCCGGCGAGCGTCAGGTACCAAACGCGAACAAATATTGAGGAATTGTCGAGACGGGGTATTAGGCCAGACGACGTGTGACGGGGGGTTAAAGTATTTTTCATGTCGACGATAAGTGGCGGACAGCCAGCGGATGATGTGTATCGGTTTATTGATCGGCTTAGCGAATTTCCCCGAGACGATCCCCGCCGTCTCAGGCACGGGACTCGGAGATACATTCGGGACTCTGGAAATTTCAACAATAAATTTTATCCTCGACTATTTTATTGTGTTTCGCGCGGCTCCGCGAGAGACCTCTCGTCCCGGAGAGGAACAAAAGCCGAGCGAGTGAGACCGGAGACGGGTTCCGGACCTCTGAAGACTGGCGGTCCCGTTCCCGCGCGACCGAGAAACTCTTACCTCACGGTGTCAAGATCGGGGCGCTAAGTTTGACAAGTTTTGTTCCGCGATTTCATCTACCGACCCGAGATCCGCGTCACGTAGCTCGGCTCGCGCGCACCGCACGTCGGGAATGTAAGCGGTTGACGACTTCGGACGGTAAAGTTTAAATCCTTTCGCCAAAGGCATTTTCTCTTTCAATATTTTCTCTTCCCCGAGATACTCCTCAGCGGGACGTTACACGCGGCTTTAGCGGGCAGTCGAACTGCTATTTTCTCGAGAAACGACAGAAATAATCTACACGGAAAGAACGGTTTTGCTGAAGTATCTAAAAATTTAGCTGGATACAGTTCTGAAAATAATTTTGTTGACCATCAAAATAATTATGTAGAACGTTCAAGTTGGTTGCTAAAATGTTAAAATATTTTGCAACAGTATCATTATGTTTGGAACGTCCTGCATAATTATTTTGATAGTCCAATAAAATTATTTTCAACCTCTATTAAGCTAGTTCATTTTTGTCCTTGTTTTTTATTTTCTCTTTTATTTTGAAGTGGTCCTGCCAGCTTAATATTTTAGGCTAGCAACGCCATAGTTTTATTGGAAATAGCATATAATACAAAATTCTCTCTTTGACGGTACAAATTAGTACAAATTTAATGCTGTTGATTTCTGCTGTTGTTTTTCTTTTATTTTAAAGTGGTCCTGCCAGCTTAATATTAAGCTAGCAGAGCTACGGTTTTTTTCGAAATGGCACATTGTACAGAATTTATATACAGGATGTCCCATGACTCGAGGTCCATACATTAAAGGCGTGTTATTAAAGTCATTTAGAATTGAAATTGTTTAATAAACATATGTCCATAAATGCTTCCTAACAGAACTACAACCTCTTTCAAATTGAAAGTTGATGTGAATATTTGAAACATTTTCTGTCAGTCTAATAATGTTTACATTTTCTATCAGTCTGGTATTGTTTTATTAATTTTTGTCTTATTGTCTATTAATAATCGTCTTATTAATTAATAAGAAATTTTCCTGGCTTGGTGGAGCGAGTTGTGTTAGATCACTTTTACGCAGGGCAAGACTTTGTATTGAATCTGCAGGAGATAATTTTGAACAGAATTTGTAATACATTTGTAAATAAACAAATTAAATTAAATGTCTTTTTTCTTATCTTTTTTAAATTTCCACATCAAATTTCAATGGTTGTAGTTCTGTTAGGAAGCATTTACGGACATATGTTTATTAAACAATTTTAACTCTAAATGACTAATAACACGCCCATAATGTATGGACCTCGAGTCATGGAATATATCTTGTTCCAAATATATAATGGTACAATTTAGTACAAAATAAGTACTAAATGTTCCAATAGATATTCCGGTATGATTTTGCCAACTTGGTCCTGCTAGTTTAATAGAGGTTTATTTTCAAATCTGTATCTGACAAAATTTTTAGATACTTTAGCAAAATCATTCTTTCCGTGTACAGACATCCAGTTCTCAAAATTGAGCATTCAACGTCTCCGTCGCTCCGTTTTAAGATCACTTTATTATTAGAGCGAGATAGCGCATCTAATAGACGTACAGCGTGTCTATTTTAATCTTTGACACGTGCTCGGAAGGAAGGGTTAATTTAAGTCTGACATTACTGTTACGTCAATTGTCCCGATTGATTATTCTATACTTTGCGCAATGACCTTTATTTGTTATCTTTGTAACCGATATAAACGCGCGGTACATTTTATCTATGTTTTTTTATCGCATCCTTATAATTTTATACGTATATGCAGATGGGCTGTGTGTGTGTAAAAAGTTAATTGTAACCCGAGGCTAATAAATAAGCGCGTATTCTCCTTTTTTAGCGTTTTCTCACAGCAGCTTAACGTTCGCAAAGGCAATGCCGGTTTTATTGTCACTTCGGGCCTTGAAAATATTTTTAAGGGCTAAAGTAATTGATTA
Organism: Aphaenogaster floridana; assembly: GCA_003063835.1. Lineage (NCBI taxonomy): Eukaryota > Metazoa > Arthropoda > Insecta > Hymenoptera > Formicidae > Aphaenogaster > Aphaenogaster floridana. The sequence continues at coordinate 279,582 of NJRP01000186.1, forward strand.
ACAACTGCAACACGCTTGCGATTTACATAGTACCGTTTTTCCCTATTTATATACCTCGTACAGCTTCTTCGCGCGCGCACGCGTCATTCCTTGGAAAAAACCAGGAAGAGGAAGCTCATCTCTTCGGGCGATCGATACGTAAAACTCTTTACTTTAATCACTTTAAGGTCGGGAAAATGTCACGTCAAGGGGAAAGACCTTTCACTTTTATCTTATACCCACGGTATATGTGTACACCACGCTCGAGCTCAGCTCGCGATACAGTTTGCCGTTTAACCTTTAATCGAATAACGTGGAAATTAAGCGGCATTTAACACTCCACTGGTTAGGAAAATAAGTCGCAATAACAAGGTTATCTTCTCGTTTTGCTCGCAGGGCAGACTACAGGCTCGTGGGCTACTTGAGGCCGCGCGAGAACTCGATAAACAAGATCCATTCCTTCCATTTTCAATTCCGGCACTACGCCCGTTAATAATACCTTAATCACGAAATAGAATATAATTGTAAGCGAGAGACTGTACAATATGGAATAAAAGCGATGCAGACAAGACAATAAAACTCGGACAGTAATTCTGCAAAATATATCAATAATATTTGGAGGAAATTATTTTAATATTTATTCATTTATTTCAATATATATAGAGTGACGAAGATATATAAATAATTTATGTAACTTAATTATTCGTATTATATCACACTATTGTTATCATAATACTATTTGCAATATGATGATATAAAATTGTTTCCAATATATTTTATTCCGTTGATGTCAGACAGCAGAAGTAAAACCTTTTCGTTTTGCATGTCTTAAAATATCCATTGTCCGGCGAAATTATAAAGTAGATACATGTACAACGGGTTTAACTAATGTAAGTTTTGAAAAGATAAAACGACTGGAATTATGGTGCTATATTAATAAATATAGAGTGACGTAAATAATATATAATTTAATTATTCGTATCATGTCACACTATTGTTATCATAATACTATTTGCATTATAATGATGATAGAATTGTTTCCAATATATCTTATTCAGCTGATGTTAAACAACAAGTAAAACCTTCTCGTTATTTACATGTCTTAAAATGCCCATTGTCCGGCAAAATTGTAAAGTAGATGCATGTATAACGGGTTCAGCAACCCGAGATAATATAAGTTTTTGAAAGATAAAGCACCGCGGCTAGAATTATAGTGCTATATAGTAAATAAGATCTCTCTTGTGTAATCTCCGAAGCGAATTTATGCGCGCGCATATTAATGCAATATTTAGCGTTACGCGCGAGCGTAGGCAATGTCATTGTTGCGGAGCCCTTTGTAAAGTTGAACGTAGAGAATCGGTCGGAACAAAAGGGGAAGTCTAGAAATGTCTGACGATTCGCATCGAAATAATTTAACAGCCCCGTTATGCCGGGAAAATACATGTTTTTCTGCAATAAACAACTAGCGAGAAGTAACAAACTTGGCATTCCACCGAGCTGGCAAAACAAATCTTTATCCGAGGGATTTATCTGCTTTAAATTTTGTATCGGCAATCAATCGTTTATCGGGGATAATCTTTTGCGGTCGATAGTTTCGCAACGCGTCGATTGAATTGTGACTGGCGAACTGTGGGTTTTTAAGAGACAGATTTATCCGCGCTAAATATAAATTCACGGAAGCTCTGACGTCAGCGTGATGGGAATGTCGGTATGACAAAAAGCGATAATGCGATTTCTTCCGGCGTAATTCGAAAAATATGTTTTCGAGTAAAGCAAAAATACATTATGAATAAATAGAATTAAATTCCCGCTGATGTACGGTACGTCGCATTCAATATGACGGCGAAATATAAATATAAATTAAAATATATTGTTTCAGGGACACAAATAATATCAGCTTCCAATTAGATAAATATTCATTGTTCATCATAAATTGCTCTTTTACCGAAATGTCTCTGCGTTTTATTTCATTGCGTAATATAGTTTCCATAATTGGCAGCAACGCAAATACGGTGCTCAAAAGATGCGAAAAGTACAATTGGCAGACCGTTTAACGTTAAATGATTTAGCCAAAGAATAAAATATCAAAAGTGCAAAGAGCTAATGGGATTATTTATTTTCCAATTAATCACACAGTCTTCTTGGCGAAAGTTTCGTCTGAAATCCAATTTGCGATGTTGAAGGCGGAAGACAAATGTTTCGAATTAACTTTTAACTCAGGAAACACGTCGACTTGAAATTGTCCGATAAATGAAATGTTGTAACCAATTTGCTATTATTTATTTGTCCTGACGGCATTTGTAGAAAAACGCGAATTACGCGAGGAAGCGTGAGGAACTTTGGCAAAAACGCGAAGTCACGTCGTAATTTGTTGCTTCAACTTGCCATAAAACGCGCAGTCGCTGTCCCAAGAAATAGAACTTTAATATACACGGTTAAGGTTCGGAAACTACGCGGGGCAATATGCATCCAGCGGAAAACACCCGGCGCACCTCGCGTGCACCTGTATACGCGCATATGTATGTAAAGCAACCTGGTGAGAAGGTGGAATATTAATGAGTGCAAAAGCGGAATCGTTGCGAGCACCGGAAGGCATTTCGTTCTGCGGAAGTACGCGGAAATGGAACTGAATCTAATCGTTTCAACAAATAACGCTTTTTTACGATTTTTTTTTCGAAAAAAAATCATTTGCGGCAAAATCCGCTTTTACTCGCCACGGCGAGAATGTATCGATGAGTCGCCTTGGAATTAAAATTGTTTAAAAGAGAAATATATCGTCTTGGACATTAGCTAGTATTAACTATTATATAACGCTACGCTAAGTGACGAGATTTTATTGAAAATCGATGTATTGAAGGCGAGAGCTTGATATTTTCCGGAACGATATTTACTACGAGAATATCTCGATATCCCGCGATTAAAATAGCTGACATTTTTCTTAACGAGTCGTCTGTCGTTCAACGGAGGGATATTCAGCGATTCTGAGACACCGCAGTATTCGAACAATTTTTGTACATTGTTGAAAGAACAGTACAGCGATCGATGCAGATGCTTGACGTACCTATGTCCATCAAATGGACCTCACCAAGATGTCGTATGGCGTAAAGGTGAAGTATTCCGAAGGCGAGCTGCATCCCGGTGGTGAGCAACAGGGCGAGAAAACCGGCGGCGCAGACCAGCCAGCCCCAGCCACCCTCTGGATAGAAATGCGCCCGCATACCGGCGACGTCTATTCCTGATAGAAAAGATTATCCTCTTTATAATTCAGATATAAATCGCGGAATCGCGTCGGTATACTATCGATAATGGAATATCTCACGACAAGAACGGATTTAGTATCTTGCAATATCGATAGGAGATTTCTGACGTATAAATGGAAGACTTGCAGCAAAGTAACTTATGACTTTCATGACTTATAGTACGCAGATCTTCAGCCAAAAAGGTTATATTTGTATCATTTTGCAATTTATTATTTTATTAATTTCCTAAGGCACAATGAAGGAATATTAGATATTAGAAATAAGAATTAAAAATTTAGAATTAGTTTCCTCAATAAATATTGAATGTAACGCATAATGGATATCAATAAGATATAAGACATAAATGTATTATACGAAACACGACAATGTAACGCACAATGTAACGCACAATGGATATCAATAAGATATAAGACATAAATGTATTATACGAAACACAACATAACTTATTATTTATCTATAGCGTTCATTGAGGAAACTGATTCTAAAATTCTAATTCCTATTCCTAAAATCTAATATTCCTCCATTGTGCGCAGGGCCTAATTTATTAATATCTACTATTATCACTAATATACTTAGATTATATTTATTTATTTATTCAAAAATAATAATATTCAAATAATTTTTTGAAGTAACATTATGTATTAAAAAAAGGGCAGACAAGAAAACAGAAAGAATAAGAAATAATTAATAATTCAAGCTCGTTTATAACTAAGCAAAGTAGGAAAAGGGCCAATAATCGAGCGCAACAAAGATGTTATAAAATTAATATATTATTCAATTAGTGAGAATAATACGGTACGTTTCGACTATACTCAGTCTTCATCAGTCGTTAGTAAATTAAATCATAAAAATGAACAATAAATTAAATTAGGACAAAAAACAAATAAATAAATAAATCGTTGGAACATATTTAGCGAAAAATTAACATAAACAAATTAAAAGGTCGACAAGAGGCCAAATTCAAATTCAGACAATATACTAATAAATAACAAAAAACGGAAATTAATCAGTTATATAAAATACGCATCGTTGTAGGTGGTATGTCCATTGGGAGTCCAAAAGATAAAATTTGAGAAAAACAATTCATCGGTCAGCAGCGAGAATACGTTCCGTCAAAAAAGAAAATTAGAGATGTGGTCAAAAAGTCATCAAAGGAATTCCAATTTTTCGTGTTTGTCAGGATTAATAAAGTCTATAATAAATTAAGAAAGAAACATGAATGCTAGTCAGAGATAAAAAATAGTCAAATTATCAGTATATAATAAGGAGCAAAAATGTAAAATCTGTTAAAAGTCAAAAAGATCAATCCACTTACAATATATGAAATCACCAAATTATAATAAATTAAGTGTCTAAGCTATACAGAAAGCCTCTTGTTAGAACAACGGTCTTGTAGGTGACTGATATAAAATCACATACCAACAATCAATAATAGCAACAGAATATAGAAAACTGAATATATATAGTGTCTGTTAGAAATATAGTGTGTTTGTGGAAAGCTCATCAAGTAAAAAGAAATAGGATTTATCGAGAAACTCGGTGTCATCATTTAAATTGATTCCGTTTTTTTGTTCTTTTATGTGAATCATTTCTGAGATAAATCTCTTATTAAAGTTTGATCCACGGTCGAGAATTTTTATATTTTCCCAATCGAAAGTATGGTTAAATTTTAAGGCATGTTCAGTAACAACCGAGTGTCTCGACGGATCAAATTTAACATTATGCATATGTTCTTTGATTCTCGTTTTGAGTTGTCGTTTCGTTTGTCCCACGTATGATGCATCACACTCATTGCAACCGATTTTATAAATTACATTATTGTTATAAATAGGTAAAATTTTGTCTTTATGGACCTTAATGAAACTATTGAGCTTATTCAGACATCTATATCCAATTTTGCACCTTGATCTATCGACTAACGACGTAATTTTTTCGGAAACCTTGGGGATGTATGGGAATACCAAAAATTTTATCGCCTGGAAATTGGTGTCGCAATCATTGTTAATCACAATCGATATAGACATTCCTGATATGAATTTTTCGCTAAGTTTTTTAATTCTATGGTTCATTTGTTAAAAATTAAACTCAAAGGGTAACCATTGTCCAATAAAATATTTATACAAAATTTGAGATTTTTTGGGTGAAATCTCGGATAAGACAATAACACTGCTCTGTTTACTAAACTAATTATAGTTCCTCTCTTATGGCAAAAGGGATGATTTGAAAAATAGGACAAATATCTTCCCGAAAAAGTCTTTGTATGAAATCAATCTATAATTAATTCATTATCTACTATGGTTAATAAAAGGTCTAGAAAACTTAGACAACGGTTACTCTCAAGTCCAATAGTAAAACGAAGGCGGTCATGGAAACTATTAAATACATTTAGGATATTATTGATGTGTTCTGTGGGCGCGGTTAAAACAATCTCTCTCTCTCTCTCTCTCTCTCTCTCTCTCCCCCCCTCTCTCTCTAAACCCAAGATTTCCAAAGCTTTTTCCTCGAGATCTTGCAAAACGATGTCCGCGATGATAATAAGGAATAATATTGCAGATGATATAATCATTTTAGTTCGTCTATTATTATATATTGAATATTCAAATAAATATTCAATGTATAGGGAATATTCAAATTGAGAATATTATTTAGCTTCAAATTGAATATTCTATACATTGGATATTCAAATTTATAATTTTGCAGAAGAGGGGGATAAAAAAGGGATATTATACCTGTACGACGAAGTGCGGGTACACAACGATGCAGACTGCGTAGATCGCCCAGGACCCAGTTCGTATTGCCTATGGTGTCATCGGTGTCCACGTAACGCAGACGAGTGTCTGAAAGAAATAGTGAATTAATCGTGAAGCACGGTCATGTAATTGTTCAAATATCTCCGCGATTTCTGTCTGGGATTAAACAAGAGCGTGGAAGCAAGAGCGTTTTCAAATAGAACTTGCTGAAGAACTGCGGTTGATCCATATTGAACGGTATGGGCCATCGAGACTGTCGTTGCGCCATCGGGAAATTGGTTCGACGTTGAATTGAAACACTTAATTCCTGAAATAATACGACGCTACGCGAAAGTATCGAACGTCCTCCAGCAGAATGAGAGACGGTTGTTCGGTGACCGCGATGACGACACCTGCTGCTGGCAACGGCGGCGTTTGCACGAGACAGGGTGCGAGATGAGCGAGAAACCAGTTGAAAGAAACGAGCTGAGAGAAGGTAGGTAGGAAGGAAGGAAGGAAGGAAGGAAGTAGAGGGGCGAGGATCAGGTAAATGCACTTTTGAAAAGGATGACGAAAGGCGGTAGGTTGAAAAAGGTAACGTCGGGCACGAAGTCAAAGGGCGGGTCACGAGGGAAAGAAGGAAGAAGAGTTGATGATCGCGAAATAGGAGCGACCCTATATTACGTCTCGTAAAATATCACGAATTCAGATTCAGCCTCTGGTCGCTCTACCGCGGCTAAAGGTATACTAAATGAATTATGGGTAACGCGTGTTGCGTGTTCGTAGCTGCGAATACAAACTTTTCCATTAGCAGCGTTAAATATTAAACACCTTTGGGTTTCGTGTCGCCATACGTATCGGAAATTGAATTCGAGCGTTACTGTCGTTATTTAAATTCGCTGGTCTAGTGGAACGGTTTTCATCGAGTACTTTTGATTAATTGATTTTTTAATTCGTTTTGACTGGATATGAAAGATTGATAATATTTCTCCACTTGCCTTCCCACTTGTCCGCCCACCGATACTCACACACGTTAAAATTAATTCTCGCTCTTTCTCATTGAAACTTTTATCTCAGCGACTGACTGAAAATTTCTCTCTACGTTCGGTAATTATTCGCACGCGCGCGACTTGATTTTAACGTTTCGTGTCATACACGTGATCAAAACTGGGTTTGCGAATGTCTCAGTTTCATAATTTCTAATTTATTCGCGAGCGGTCCTCGTATTATATAACAGTTTGACATCAGTTGTAAATTATCGTGCCATCGTGTCAGAACGAGTAAAACTGCGTCCACCAATGCAATTCAATTCCGGGAACTAACATGTTTGTAAACGGATAAGTTTCTACGCGAGCTCTGTTGCGCTTATTAACGTTCGTGTAAAACTATTTGGAGGAGATTATATGTACGGTGCCACCGTTATCGTCGTCGTTGCCGTTGTCATTGCCGATAACGAAAGACATCGTGCATCCGCCTTTAAGTGGGTAAATTAACAGCGAGAATGAAATGTTCTTCATTACTGGGTACGTAATGAAAATAAGGTATGAAAGGAGCGCGTAGCAAGGAACGCGCGTTCTAACGCGGCAAAAGGAAGAAAAAAAGACCAGTGACGGTAGGTATTTTGCCGAAAATGACGCTAGACACAGAAATTGTCGAGGACGGCACTGAGGACAAAATTGCCACGGAACGAGTTACGAGGGTGCTCTCTTGATGTCGGAAAAGGAGCGGCACGATCGCAAGAAATTCGCATTTCTTGTGAACGTGCTGCACCCTTAGTGAAATCACGGTCGCATCTCCGCTGAACGATCTAAACGAAATATCTAAAATACCGCTTCGAAGAGCACGGAGAATGTGCAATGATTGCAGCAAAGTAAATACGCAAGAGGCTTCGGTATATAAAAAAAGGAGTCGTACGTTTTATAACTGCTTCGAATGTAAGTAACTTCGGCTGCGTGGATATTTCTATTTCCGATCAAACTTCGCAAAATTTTCGCAAAATCTTCGCTGTCGAAGCAGCGTAGTAATTAAAAAAATGATTAATAAACTTTTTCTCATTACGTCATTTGTCACTGTCGCAGTTTCGAAGAAACTCAACTCGTGTATCGATGTACTTTTTGTATTTTTGCAATTTGGACTAATCAATAGATAAAGGAACATCGAATTCTTTTATGTTTATTATGATAGATGTGTGGAATTGTCGGTCCTTTCATACAAAAGAAGCAAGGCAAAAACTTCAATTCCGATTGCTACTCGGATTCACCTTTGTCAGTCGAGATTGAAAACCAACGGTTGACCTATATTTTTGATAGACACT
>NJRP01000186.1:288463-300909 GCA_003063835.1 Aphaenogaster floridana
ATTTGCTAAAAATTATATATACAATAACAATTTTAATGTTTTCTGAAACATCACCACTTCGTCACAAAAATATTTTCTATAAATCTCTGTATAAAAAAGGAGGTTACAGAGAGATTGTGTGTAATTATCTCTGCTATTGACTTGCGGTATAAATTCCTGCAAGAAATTAGATATACGGCGCACGAATCGCGACATTATTATAAACTCCGGTTGAACGTGCTACGTAACTTTAGATTAACTCGAATTAATTAAGTTCATTTAATTAAAGTAAATTCAATTAAACATCTGAATATTAATACAACTTCAACCTTGCTTCGTACAAATGGAATGATCCTGGTATGCGTCGAATTAAAATTCGGTAATGATAATATTTAATGTTAAGACTACGGAAGGATGGTCGGTAATTCTGGAACTGCATAACCATATCAACTATACGAGATTGACAGTATTTGGAATATATTTGTATTATAACTGAAAAGTAAACTCACCGCCGTGATACGAACTTCCACGGTGCGGCGTATACGTGCCATTTTGACCCTCCATACAATGAGTCGGCGTATAGTACTGCATGGGGTGATGCATGTAATTATTGGGGGTGCTGGGGACATGTACCGGATGACAATGTATGCATCTTCGCGGTGTCTCGGGCGGAGCCTGCAAGCAAGATGAATTTTCAACGCGCTTGAGTGGGAGAGACGTGGAGCACAATGTAGAGGAGTTCGTGTAGACAATCGCCCATGTTTATTATTATTATCGCGGAACATCGCTCTGCGCTGACATTTTGCTACGTAATATCGCGCAAGATTATTTGTCAAGATATCCATAATAATTCATCAGTATCATATGTAAAAATTTTATCGTGTAAATGTCATAAGCTAGATTCATAGCGCCATTTCAAAAAGAGTATCAAGCTTAAAAATGATCTATTATCTTCGTACGCAAAAAATAGATCCTATTTTCGAACGGGTGAAAAAAATACTCGAGATATTGAACATATCGAGTGAACTGAATATTTTGAGTCCAGGACAAAATCCGGAATATCATTCGCGTAAATATCGCTTAAAGTTAAATGAGTTGTAACGAACGTTCTCTAAATGTTAGTTAAAGTTACGTCTCTCTTTTTTTCAATTCTACAGTCTCCTTCCTAGAAAAGGATGAAAGATCACTCTCGAGCACACTTCGATTAATTTTAATCTAATCTGAAAGCCGATAAACGAGTATGAGATTTTAGATTTGCAAAATTCTCAGGGCGCCGATCGATCGCGATGCAATCGCGGGCGATAATGGACGGCCGGCTTCATTCGCTCACCTGCATGGAGTGTTGCGAGCGCAACGATCTCATCGAACCGGTCGGGTGCAAGGACGGCACGCTGCCGCCGAAGCTCATGGCTGAATTTCTGCATCCTCCCGGGGTGGACCAACCGCCGCGCACGCTAGCCGTAGTCCACCCCATCCCGCTTCCGCAGTCATCCACCAGCATCTTCAGGGCGGGCGGGCAGAAGCCGCGTTTTACGCTCCCGACATCGCCGGCATGTCGACGGTCACGTCAATTCGACGCTCGATGTCCCGTACTCGTGTCACGTTATCCCCGTCGTAATACGGCGAAAAACTAAATTACATCTTTCTTGCTCGCTGTTCAAATTCCCTGGAGCACGGCTTCCGGGCTGGACGACGTTAGACGACGGCGAGTCCCGCCGTTGGGCACGAGGGCGACGTACGGTGACGGCCGTTCGGCGATGCGTTCGAGATGCGGGGGGTGTTTTCCATTTCGGTCTGCAAGCAACGCGAAACGTGCTCTAAATTAGAATTTGCTATCCTAGTTATCGATAATTTTACATTACACGCTACGCATACGGGGATTGTTTGAATTTATCTCCTACTCTAATCGGACGGGCGTCATCTGCAGCACGCTAGATATAATTTATCACTCGAGCAGTATTTCTGACGACAGACACGTCAATATGGTATGTAATATGTAGCCAGGGGAGTAGCAATCTTCATTTTTACGAATAAAAATTTTACCGCTCGACTTGGGTCCATGTAAAGCGACGCGCGATGTACGTCCGCGTCGCTTTTAGTTGTGCCGCGCTGAAAATCCTTAATTAACTTTCAGGTGATTAATTATATAATCATTTCCCGAGTGGAATTGTGAAATATGCATTGAAATGCAGCCATTCAGGCGCGCAAAATTTTTGTATTATATAGCTAATGGGGATCATAAAACTGTCATTATAAATTTAATGATTACGTTATTGTCCGTTTCAAGAATCGAAAAACGGCCGACTACTGATGCAGGTAAAACATTAAATATCGAATGTATGCATCGCGGGTAGGATTTGTTCGATTTGTACATGAGGATTTATAGCATGAATGTTTTATGCATGTACTCGTCCGTGGGAAGAGTCGATGAGGATAAAATTGTTATTGGATGCATATCGAACGTGCACGCGCAAGTTATTTTGCTTGGAGTTATTGGCATACACGCCAAAAACACATTCCATTTCGTCGGTCGGATTCAATTAATTTCCAACCATCTCGCGATTTTAACTAACAACGAGTCTTGCGCTTCCAACAGAAAAATTCTCTTTCGATTCGCGAGAATACATTCGGCTCGTATATTCAACATCATTTTCAAAAGTCACGATTCTTCAAAATCCGTAAAGTCGACAATCGCGGGATTCTAGATCCGCATTAAAACTCGAAAGTACAACTATAAGACCCTATAAAATAAACTTGAAATATTCAAGTGATAAAAGTTATCTGGAATTTATATGCACTCTGTAAGATCTTGTTGCCCAGTCGTACCGTAAAAGCATAACTCGCGAAAAAACTGTTTTCAGTCGGTTGAGAGGATTAAAATTCGCGTGTGTGTGTGTGTTCCCCCTTCTCTCCAATCTCGTAACACCGCAGTAACCGTAGCCGCATTTCCACCAACCTAACTACATTGATATTCATGCGTTGTACCGCAGGATTGTGTTGCCTTTGTTTTTGAAATGTCCGTAGCACACACAGTCTGATAGTCAGTGCCACATGGTGTCTCCGCTAATTATAATGTTACCTACAATCCGGCACACGATCGTCGCCAAAAATGACAAATTTACGTTTGCACCTCACAGAAGCCATTAACAAAAAAATTCATTTATTCTTCACCATTTGTCTGTATAAGAATGTAGCAGCGGCTACGTTTACACGCCATCATTAATCGGATTTAGTAACACCAGTTTTTGTTGTTTTTGTCAGTCTACGTCACACGAACAGCATATGTACACGGAAAGAATGGTTTTGTTGAAATATCTAAAAATTTGGCCAGATACGAATCTGAAAATAATTTTTGTTGGACCATCAAAATAATTATGCAGGACGCCCAAAATATTTTTGTTGGAATATCAAAACTTTTTGTAGCATTATCATAATGTTTGAGCGTCCCACGTAGTTACTTTTGATCGTCTAACAAAATTATTTTCAGATCTGTATCTGGCTAAATTTTTAGATATTTCAGCAAAACTGTTCTTTCCGTGTAATAATTTCCGATGTTTTAACTATTAATATTACGTGTTATGCTTATAACATAACTTGTTTACATTGCCACATTCAAGACCAATACACTGCAAATCCAAGCGTGTTATTTTTACACGCATAAACATCTAGAAATGACACAATTGACTGAGGTTCTTTTTACATGTTTTTTGCTGTTTTAGGTTACGTCATTTAACGCGTTTAATCGTATTAAATTAAAAGTTAATACGTTCAATCGTGTTAAATGACATGATTTAAAACTGCAAGAAATGTGTCAGAAGAGCTTCAGCTAAAATAACACGCTTGGATTTGCAGTGTAGTTAAAATATCAAAAAATTATTACATCAGTTTTTATGCTGTTCATGTAAACGTAGACTGACATGGATTACTGGTGTTACTGAACCCGAATAATAATGACGTATAAACTTCAAAAATAAAACTTGTCGAAAAAGATCGAAGTGCTTAGCATTACTTTGATACTTTTTTTACAGCACCAAATAGTGATGTTTTTTTAACCACATCTGAGCGTATCGATATGAATGATAGATGAATAATGAATCGTATCGATATATTCCGCAGTAGACCATTCGTAGCTACGTAGCATATCGGGTCATCTGACGTTGCAATTTTTATCTCGCAAGATTTATGTCCTCCGTCGCACGCCACTGATCCCTCGACTTGCCCCCGTCGCAGGGCACGATATCATGACTGCGGCGTGTGCAGCAAAGTCTCGCAATAAGAATAACGGCGCTGAGAACAGACCGCAGATTTGTATTCGCCACCGGCGTCCGGCGTATATTTTCGCTCTCACGTCGGCGACAAGCATCGCGCCGGAGAAAAGGAGAGAAATTCCGCGACGCGGCCCTAAGAATGCCGCGGTCGTAAATCCTCTCGCAAAGCAGTTTTTAATCGGCGCCGCTAAACGGATAAAACTCGAGGAAAAACCTGACGTCGGCAACGCGCGTTTCTCGTCGCCACTGTAAAAAAAAGAAGAAGAATTCGCGCGCCTATCAAACGCGTCCGATAAGTCGTAAAACTGCCGCATTTTTCGATGTACTTTCGATCGCGACATACCTGTTGTCTTTCATTTAATTGTTGGGTTCATTTAAAACTTTCCTCCAATTCGACTTATTCTATACACTGAAAAAAAATTCTTGGTTAACTTGTGAGATGCATTTCAAAATTTGCTCTTTTATAATTATTACAAATGTTTATAAAATAATTATAAACATTTGTAAAATAATTATAAAAGAGCAAATTTTGTTTAGTTGAGCCAACTAAATTATGTAATACTTATTATACGTTTAGTTGAAACAAGGTGCTTGGTAACATTAACCAAGCCTGGATTTTTATAACCAAGCCTTTCTTTCAGTGTAGAATGTCAGAGAAATAAGAGAAAAACGCAGGAATTTCCGCAATCAATTTGATTTATTTATGAAAACGTGTGATTCCTTTCGAAAGAAATATATATGTATCCAGGTTTAAAAATACAAAATAAAATTCAGTTGACGAGATAACTCGCATTGATCTCAGCTAAATAAATAAACTTCAAATAACTTCCAGAGTCAAATTGTCAACGGTGTAAGCCGTATTTCAAACATCTAATATATTTTCAATAAAATCAATCGTCATCGGCAATATCAATCAATCGGCATATTTATAGTTATTATCCTCATGGCAGATATATACGCGCATATATATTTTGTGGCCTGACATATTCAACCATCTCTCACGAATGAATTAAATTTATAATATAAAAAAAAATTCGCGCGTGTAATCCGACGTTAAATAAATATCGCTCCGTTTATTTATTCGTTTAATTCCGAAGTACGATTATTTTATATGGAAATATCGCCTCGCGATCTGACTTCACGGACTTCGCGGAGAAAACTAATATTACGCGCGATCTTAACTATGCGGAGAACAATAAATTTGAAAGTATAAATAAGCACATTCGTACGTTCATTGTTGTATCTGCCGTAACGAACTGAATGTAGGACAAATGAAAAACGTATTTCATTATGCTGATGCATAATAATTGTCGAAATACACTCGACGCAGCAACAATAGCAGAGTGTCCTAATTATAACGAAATACATTTAAGGCAATGGAAGGGCCCGGCCTTCATAAATATGTTTTGGATCCTCGCACGCGTTGGCAAACCAATATCGAATAACATTATTAATTAGCGGCAAATGAGCACGCGCAAAAGCGTATCGTAAAGCAGGTTTGTTTCCGGACAAATATTGTGCCGCCATGTAATTATCATTTATGCATGCAGTTACGATATTAACCAGATAGGTACGCACAATCGCTTTATTACATGACCTATGCTTACATCGCTTACTGCAGGTTTCTTCATGCATATAATAAGTACAGCGACGTGTGATAAATATATAATACACAATATAAACGTATATTGTGTAAACATAATCTTGTTCCTTCTACCTTCCCTCTTTTAAATATTGTTAAAAGATTATTAACATAATACCCCCAGAAAACACGCGTAATAATTTAGTTACCCGTAACTTCTTAAAACGTTTGGCTAAAATCAAATTTGGTTAAAACCAAACAATTCAGAATAAAATCAAATTTGGTTAAAACCAAATAATTCAGAAAAAGCAACCTCTGTATACTAAAGCTCTATAGATAATAAAAGTAGCGCATTCCTTTTATCTTGCGGATGCCGACAACCGAGCATTCCTATTGGCTTCCTTCCCTTTTCGACCGTCATTTTGGACCTATGCTCGGAATAGCTGGGAACAAGCACGCGAAATAAACAGAATATACAGTATTTCAGCTGATTTTTTAAGCAATAATGCCGCAGTGGGTGCAATTGGGTGCTCTTCGCAGCAAGTAAAAGGAAAGATTTTCCACCGTTTACCACATGGAAAGAACGGTTTTGCTGAAGTATCTAAAAATTTGGCCAGATACAGATCTGATAATAATTTTATTAGACCATCAAAAGTAATTACGTAGGACGTTCAAACATAATGATAATGCTGCAAAAAGTTTTGATGTTCCAGCAACTATTTTGGGCGTCCTACATAATTATTTTGATGGCCCAACAAAATTATTTTCAGATCTGTATCTGGCCAAATTTTTAGATATTTCAGCAAAACCATTCTTTCCGTGCATCTCTTCATATTTCGCGCCTTGCAGTTAGGTCCAAAATAGAGGTAGTTTGTGCTACTTTTATATATATATAGAGAGCTTCACTGTATACAACTACACAGAAATCGTATAAAATCGCGGCAAAAATTTAATATTGTTGTACATTATTAATGAAAATTATTATCCAATATATCTGCACTGCAAATCCAAGCGTGTTATTTTAGTTGAAGGCTCTTCTTACACATTTCTTGCCATTTTAAATCATATCATTTAACACGATTGAACGTATTAATTTTTAATTTAATTAAATGGCGTAATCTAAAACGGTAAGAAATATGTAAAAAGAGCTTCAGTCAAATGTATCATTTTTAGATGTTTATGCGTGTAAAAATAACACGCTTGGATTTGCAATGTGGAATTTTTGAATTGTTATGCAAATGCTTTCGTCAATGATTTGTTGCCTACTGACGTGCGGCGAGATGAAAAAACAAAATGTATTAAGCAGTTAAAATGCCTCGAAAATGGAATATTTCATATCCGTGCCATTTCCCCGGAGATTATTTCCCGGAGCGCGGAGGATTAAGACAGTCTGCGGCCGGGCGCGACGAAAGGATGCGTGTTGACACACGGGATACGGAATTCCGGCCTAGCAAGAATCAGACCGACAGGGTGGTCCACGACGGTACGTAGGCGACAACGGACGATGGAGGCTGAGTCACCGGGTAATCCCACTAGATTGAATCCACCCCCGAGCACCAGCAATCTGCGCGACCACGGTGGTTGTGTAACTGTAGCCGTCACGAACCACCGTCCGGACCATCATCTCGCGCCCTCTCCCCCAACCCCTAATTTTCTATGAAAACATCCCCGCGAGAGGATGGGTGTGGACGGGAACAAAGAGTATCGCCGTTACCGTCAAACCCCCCGAGCCTTTATCTTGCAACCTGAAGCACGAAATACCGTCCGGGTTTACTTGGATGACAGTTGAGACGGTGCCAAGAGCGCCGGTTGTTTCGCAAGCTACGCTCTGCGGGTCGTTTAGGGATGCGCGAGGACGTCTATTCATAGGAAGATTCCTTCCATTTGCGTATAGTCTATCCTGCATAAATATTGGTTAAGATTAATTGAAGATGATTTTCTGAATCTTTCCGAAGACAGAATTAAGAAGACAGAGAATCTGCGAGACGTCAGTTAGGGTAACTCCGGTATATACGCCGCACCTAAGGAAAACTTAATTTATCAAGTACTATGTACTATGTTTAAGGCAAATGAATTATACCAATAAAAACTTTATATTGTCTACTACTATAAAAAAATTAGAAATATGAAATATTTGTTCTTTGTATTTAACAAAAAAAACTTTTAGAAACCCTTGCATTTTTGCCATATATCCTATAGGGGTGGGATATATGACTATTCATGGGTAGGATATACGCCTTATAAAAAAATTACAAATAATGTTTATAAATAAGGTAATAAAATAATATACAATAACTTATAAATGTGTCTAAAAAGTTTATTAGAGTATAGGAATAATAAACAAATACACGAAACATAATAATAATCTTGCATCTTTGCGGGCCTCATTGGTGGCTATAACCACCAATCAGGAAGTGGGAACAAGTTCGCGTCTCTCTACTTTTGAGGACTCTAGACTACAGAGCGTTTGTACTACGGCATAAATCCCGCACGCTAAAAATGCCGTATATCCTAAACAGGTGGGATATACAAGATATCAAGCTAAACAAAGAATACAAGAGCTATGCACTTGTATTTTACTGTATTCCATCCTTTACTATCCCTCTACGCTTATATTTCATGAAATAACCATTAAGGCCCAGTTCCACAATCTCCAGTTAACTTAACCGGCCGGTTATTCCATTGGAATTGACCAATCGCATTTATTAATTTTGCTTAACGACAAATGCGATTGGTCAATTCCATTGGAATAACCGGCCAGTTAAGTTAATTGGAGATTGTGGAACTGGGCCTAAACCTTTTACATTCCTTACAGTAATCATTTTACGTAGATCGTAATACATGATCGCGCTACTTAATACGTTGAGAAATCGATTCAACTTACGATGGTTTCGTTAATATTAACAGTAAAGAACTGAGATCACTACACAATACTAATATGGCATAAAGGCACATGACAGAGTGGTTGCGAGCAAATTACCTTTACTCCTTCTATTTTTTCTGACTTCTGCGGTGTAAATCCCAGCGCGGCGTAAATACCGGAGTTACCCTAACTTTAATTAACATTTTATATAAATTACTAGCTTTTGATCCCGCGCTTTGCACGGGCTAAAAAGTTAGTGCTTTATATTTAAGTATAGCGGGGCTACCCCGTATTTCACGGGTAAATTTTACTATTCGTGGAACATATCGCGGCGATCAAACTCGTTACCCACAATGACAATTGTAACTTTATACTTTGTATGGGGACCCCTTGACCCCGGGCTCTGACCCCTTCCAAAAACCGTCTACGGTCTAACAAGTAAGGTCTTGTAAGTTAGAGTATCATGAGAAAGTATACCAAATTTGGTGGTTCTACATTGAAAACTGTAGATTTGCATAGCGGACAAACATACATACATTTATTTATATATATATATATATATATATAGATTCGACAATTTGTATTATACAATTCGTATTAACGTGTATGTTATATTATCGTCAACAAAGAGAAAATAAAAAAGATATATATATGAAATATAAAAATTTAATCAGACCGTGTTACAACTAGGACACCATTGTTTGTCAGGTAAACGGCGATTATGTATTTAATGTAATAAATATTTCATTTGCAAAGCGTTATGTTACATAAATTTAATTGTTAATTATGTTATATTAATTTAGCTATTAATTATTCTTGTTATTGTTAACTACTTGTCATTTCGAGTCCACACGGTTTAATTAATGTGGCAACAATATATAATCATTGCTGCGAATACAAAAATTTCTGCCGAGATTAATGAGATTAATGCTCGCCATGAATACTTTTTATGGCGGATAATTTTTCAAGTTAAATTGAAAGTTGTAGGTTTGTTTTATACAACGCATATGCTACATTTTTCCAGGATGCGAGATAAGGGCTCAAAAAAATATTCTAGCAGGTAGACGTACGCGACAAACTATGAATTGTTGATACAACGAGATTTGCAACCGGCGTTGAAAAACGTCCCGTTCGAGATGAGATTCGTTGCAGTATTAAATGGAACACTTCCGTAATTGAGACAAAACGATAACAGGGGTGCATCAAGCTGGCCTGACGTGGCCGCAGCGCGAAACTGGCACCTTGTCAGCCGAAACAGTGAAAACGTGGATGCTGTTAGCCGCAAAGCGTGCAGAAGCTCTTTAATTTAGCTTGCTCGCCATTAACTAAAGGATATCTCGCAATCCGAGTGCGACGACTACGAGACATTTCGCAGTTATAAATCATACTACCGAGTTCCAAAACGCATTAGACTGATCAACCGCCAGCATTCTCCCGTACGGTTCTTGCACCGATAAACGAACAAGCTCCTTAAACAAACGGAAACGAGTCTTTCAATCTTGCCGATATTTTTCCCACTTAGCAAACTGGAAGATTGAAAGTATTTTGACAGGGAACGAAGACGATGAAATTGCCTCTGAGGGACTCGAATAGCGTCGCGTGTTGATCTAATTGCAGGATTTGTGGTTGATTTATGCCGTCGCGAGTTATTTATGCTCTCGGCGCTTTCACGACTCTTTATCTCGCCATGAGAAACAAAAAACGTGACACGGGTCCTTCACTCTTTCGTTAAATATTTGAAGAGGCTATCACTGCTGTTTGTCGGCGGTGTCATAACGCGGCAATCCCCGCGTTCGTCACAGCTGATGCCGAAATGTATTATTTGACCGGCCGGAATAAAGTAGCCTATTGAATCACGAACTGTCTATTTATCACAGATCACCGCACGACTCGACACATTTCCAAACAATGTATTATGCATATTTTGCCGCTTGCGGTTGCGATTAAACGTACGTCATCTGCTTTAAATATTCACGAGCGGTCGCAAATTTCCTCATTGATTGCTCACAATATCAATGCAGATTAATTACTTATCCGACGAGCATTCTACCATTTGTCGTTTTTATTACTTTTTTAATCGATCACTCGAGCCGCTCCTCCACCTTGGAAGTTAATTGAAAGCAAAATGCAAGAATCGATGAATCCGAGCTCGATGTAAAGTCACACGCTTTTAATCGTGCGCAAAAATTGTAATTTTTATCAAATATAAGCATATTCATTAAATAAATTAGACAATATCAAAAATATATTAAACAAATAATATTAAGAATAAGACCGATGATATTAAACAATATAAATATGAAAGGAAGCCAATATCGGTCGCGGCGGATCTTGGTGCATAATAATTATTTTGTGAATTTTCCTACACTGCGCCCCACAAATTTGTCGGTCTTGAAACACAATCCTTACATGAAGCCGGAATTAATTCACATGTTAAATTGACAAGTTAATGATATCGTGTCAAAAATATTAATTCCTTATCTCTTCTCGAAAATTTCGGGAACAAAATACGAATTAGAGTAACTCCGGTATTTACGCCGCGCGGGGATTTACGCCGCAGAAATCAGAAAAAATAGAAGGAGTAGAGGTAATTTGCTCGCAACCACTCTGTTATGTGTCTTTATGCCATATTAGTATTGTGTAGTGATTTCAGTTCTTTACTTTTATTATTAACGAAACCATCGTAAGTTGAATCAATTTCTCAATGTATTAAGTAGCGCGATCGTGTATTACGACCTATATAAAATAATTACTGTAAGGAATGTAAAAGGCTTAATGGTTATTTCACATATATAAGTGCAGAGGAATAGTAAAGGATGGAATACAGCAAAATACAAGTGCATAGCTCTTGTATTCTTTGTTTAGCTTGATATCTTGTATATCCCAACTGTTTGGGATATACGGCATTTATAGCGTGCGGAATTTATGCCGTAGCACAAACGCTCTGTAGTCTAGAGTCCTCAAAAGTAGAGAGATGCGAACTTGTTCCCACTTCCTGATTGGTGGTTATAGCCACCAATCAGGCCCGCAAAGATGCAAGATTATTATTATGTTTCGTGTATTTGTTTATTATTTTTATACTCTAATAAACTTTTTACACACATTTATAAGTTATTATGTATATCATTTTATTGCCTTATTTATAAACATTATTTGTAAATTTTTTATAAGACGTATATCCTACGTATTATTAGTCATATATCCCACCCCTATAGGATATATGGCAAAAATGCAAGGGTTTCTAAAAATTTTTTTGTTAAATACAAAGAATAAATATTTCATATTTCAAATTTTTTTTATAGTAGTAGACAATATAAAGTATTTATTGGTATAATTCATTTGCCTTAAACTTAGTAAATAGTACTTGATAAATTAAGATTTCCTTAGGTGCGGCGTATATACCGGAGTTACTCTATTATTAAGATCTGCACGGAAAGAACGGTTTTGATAAAGTATTTAAAAATTTAGTTATATACAAATCTGAAAATAATTATGCTGGACTGTTAAAATAATTATTTAGGACGTTCAAGCATGATAATAATGCTGCAAAAAGTTTTGACACTCTAGCAACCAGCTTGAGCGCCCAATATAATTATTATGACGGTCCAACATGATTATATTTAAAACCGTATCTAGCTAAATTTTTATATATATACAGAGAGAATTTTCTCTTAAAATTTACCCTGAAATTCCTGGTAGTCATGGGACAACATGGTATTTCGAAGATTTTTATGCAATTTTCTCTGATTAATAT
>NJRP01000186.1:308752-323073 GCA_003063835.1 Aphaenogaster floridana
ACTTTGCATCCCTGTATCTCCGTTATCTTACAACTTTTATCTGAACAATATTTGGCTAAATGACTTACTTTGGTGCGATTTATATGCTGTTAAAACAAATGCCTCACTTTCGAATACACTCTGTATATAAAATATTATATATTAAAATACTAGCTTTTTTGCCCGCGCTCAGCCTTTATACATATTTAAGTTCATTACGAAACATTTGCAATTAGCAACAATATATTAGCAACGAAGTATATCAAAATAAATCTGTACATCTTATAGCTTCGGAAAATTAAATTGTTTATTTGTAGACCGTAGACGGTGATTTTTCCACGAATAGTAATATTTAAATATGAACCTTTTTTTCAAAATGAACCATTTTCCAAAAATTGTATATGGGGACCTCTATGTTTGCTTATTTATAAACCGTAGACGGTGATTTTTTATACCGTAGAGGGTGTTTTTTCCACAAATAGTAACTTTTACCCGGAAAAAAATGGGGAAAAAATGAACCTTTTTCTGAAACTTTTATATGGACCCCGAGCTTCCAGCCTTTCAAAAAACCGTTTACGGTCTTAGTTAAAATATCATGAGAAAGTATACCAAAATTGGTGGTCCTACATTGAAAACTGTAGTTTTGCATAGTGGACAAACAAACATACATACATATATACATTCATTTTTTTATATATATAGATAGATAGATACATTAAAATATATGTATCAGGATGTACGGTATAAAAAAATTATAAATAGAAACATATCAGATTTCTATCTCAAAATCTAACGCAAATTATAAATCGCCTAAAGCGGGCTTTATTAATCAACGAACTTTTGATGAAATATGATACGTTATTAGATCTAAAATTAATAAATTCTCAAACTTCAATTTCAATCACAATAATTTTCTACGTCGATTAAAATCGAATTTTTATCGTTTCTTAATATCAAATTTTCGCTTGATGTTATTTCCGAGAAATTTCCGACAAACGACGCGAGGCATATTGTCAAAATCAAAATTAAACTTTCAATTTTGGAGTCAGTGTATTTTAATTATATCAATGGAACTTTACAGATATCGATACACTGTGGTACCGTCGATGGTCTTTACGACTATGTATATCTAGCGGTACCAAATGACCATGTGACTTCTTTCTTTGATGGTATGCGAACAATGCTATTCATCTACCGACATTGTCACAGCTTGAGGAACTGAGACAAAGGTAGTAGACCATTAGTAAAGTAGCGGTTACCAGCGGAAACACCAGCGGAGAGAGCATGAGAAGAACTAGACCATCGAATTGATGTCTGCAATGTGACGTGCAAACTACTGCGGTTGGTAGAGAGAGAGAGAGAGATAATATAAAGGCTCGACATTCCGAGAAGATGTGCAATGATTGTTGCAAAATGAACATGTAACTATTTCTCCTCTACTATAATCAATTATTCCATCACGTAAATGTAAATTTTTTGATTATCTCGAAAAGTTACGTTAACTGCAGATACACTTTTAACTGTCAACGGCGCCGAAAAATCTGGACTCTGATGTGGTAACAAGAGTCTGCTAGAGTACTGCTTGTTTCTGGCTTCAAAATTCCGTACATTTTTGCACGTTTCGACGAATCGAGGATACAACGTGCAAACCGATACTGGTCCCATTCCGCGGCTTTTGAACGTAGTACAGTAAAACGCAGTTATGCCGATCGCTGTGGCACCGATCTGGGGTAAAAAATAGCTGTCGATACTTGTTGATGGGAATTAAAGGGGAGAGATGGTATCGCAATTTGCGAACTCGGCGGATAGATTTTAACGCGGGTGCGTACTTTCCGTTAATCCTCGTTCGTAGTACACGGTAAAGCCCACTTTTCAGCCGTCATTACTGAGTCTCGTGCATCCACGGCACCTCGCTGAGACCATAAATGTTGAATGAATCGTAAATAGTGCTGTGCGCGTAGCAGAAGGAGATGTCTTTGAGCGCTCGCTCGTATTTCATTGCTCGATCTCGTGTACGTAATTTTATTTTAGCTTAGATTTCAGAAGTTAACGATCGCTCATAAATAAGGAAGAACGGCGCAGTGGAGTAGGTAACTGTCGGTTCGTTAAGTAGAAAACAATACGAATCGCGTACTCCGGCACGTACCCGTTTACATCGTTACAACATGTTCGGAAGAAATGCAGTTACATCGCTTTGCAAACAGGTGGATACAAATTGCATCAATAAAACAAGCGAGTCGACGGCGGAAAGATAATATATCTTGGTTTTCAACTTCAATAAAATGCTATTATCGAACAAATTTCACGTAACGAGTTACATGTAATAATTATGGTTACTGCAGTGATCGTAAATATTAATTTAATAGCCTGAATAACATTCGAATGTTTAAATGAAGTGAACGCTAATAACGTCATAATTACGTGCAGTGCCACATTACTGCTAACAAGATAGCCAGTTTTTACTTGTCAGCATAAATATTATCCATTTTAAAACGGCGATATAAAATAAAAACAGAGTACTAAAAAGAAAATTGAATTATTAACTAATTTAAACATTATCTCTTTCTTTGATACTTATTAATGCTTTAAAAAATTACCGTTGTCTTATTAATAATTTAATTCTACATTTCATTCAACATTATTATACACTTCTGTACTCTTACATTTTCCTTACTTCTGCTCGCAAGCTCGAGAAACATCTTTTGCGCATCCCTGTCCTATTTCAAAAACAGCGTAGTATAATATTATATCTATGCTCGCAAGTATTCCACACATGCAATATTACTCGAAGCTACATAGTTCCGAAAGCACGTTTCAGCTTTGGAATGTACACGAAACTTCTATCGATTCATCTAGCAACAGTCTGTCTGCTCCGATAATTTGTCGTCTTTCAGAACATCAACCGTAAAGAGCTATTCGATCAAAGAGTTAATCCGTGAATCTCTAAATTAAGATGAAATACTGACAAATATACTACAATATACAATATACGCAGAGATATTGCAATATTAGCAGAGATATTATATTGCTGGGATAAATATTACATATTCTTCTTGCTAAGAATATTCTTTGTAAATCTTCTCTTAAATTTTTAAGCACATAAAACCAATATAGACGTCTGATAGGGTTTCTGTAATAGTTTAAACAAGATTAAGTATAAATATTAAAAGATCATTCATCACTAGTCATATTTTCTGATAATAGTATCCAAGTTTTCCCGTCAAAGCACAGCGAAAGACAAACATTTCATTAACAGAGATCATAAAAGTTTCTTCGTTCCCCGATGTTTATGCGAACCTTGTAACACAAACAATCCTATAATTAATTAAAACTTCTTTAATAAAGTTCGCCTCGCCATTTGTAACGAGTCGGTAAAAGAGAAAGCAACAGTCGAGTTCTTAGCGGAGGTAGAAATTAAAATGCTTTTATATCGAATCTCGATACTCAGCGAACGTGAGAAAAATATAATCACCGTTCAGCGAAGCGTTATTGAATCAGTCAGAAACTATCTCGCCGTGTTTATACAGGTATACACCTCACGATTTTATATCAGCATTGTAAACGCGAGTTCGAGCATCGTACAAAAATTTCGCGCATTCCCCTTCAGCAAACACTTCATTCTTCCGGGGACAATCCTCCGCATCCATTTAAACTGAACTGAATTGCGCAAGGAGAATCGAGTTCTCCCCGTCTCTGTTGCGGCTGCATATCAAACCACGCGCGATAAGGGGCCGCGTTAAGCGCGCGGGGCGAAACGGGCTGGAAATACACATACTCCGGATCTAATCCCGAGGAGAGGCAACAAATGGAATTACTTGGAGTGCATTATGTGCGACCGGTGCTAAATGCATCGACCGTGCCGAGAGAGCGCCCGGCCGCCCGCGCCGCGCCGGGGCGAGAGCTATCGTTATGGCGCGCCGCGAGCCGCGCTCTCCGGCTCTCGAATTCCCGACGCCGAAAGGGTTAATAGCGAATCGCGCCCATTGTCCGGCTACTCTGCTTAATGGCGAAAGACGACACCCGTCGGGTGGGATGTCGCGCCGGACAATACGGGGATTGAATTATGAACGTCGCGCTGAAGGAGCCTTTGTCCCCGCGGCGGGGGCCCACGGTTCGGAGGTCAGACACGGCGTCGGGGCCTAAAATCTTTTGTTCGGCCGGTTAATTATTACTTCCGTCGCGATAACAGCGCGGGCCTGTGGAAAGTAACTGCGATGCCCATGCAACCTGCATAATTCTCCCCGAGAGCGGAACGGGCGCACGTCCGGGTCTACCCCGCCCACGTGGCGTCTTAAGAACAGCCTCGTAGATTTGCGTGATTTATCCTGCCTTTACAGATTATAACGCGATCAAATAAAGCGAGTATTTATGTCTATTTTCCTCCTCCACACGCTCCATTTTTCCCCTCCCAAATTACCGCCGGTTCTTTTTACGAGTTTCTTAGCGAAGCTCGAGTCGATCTTTCTACATTATTTACATTGATTCTCTTGCAGCTATAAACACGTTCGCAATTCCCAGATTAAAATTCGGTCAAAACGAGGTATTCTTATACCCGCGTAAACTCCGAGGGGGGCTTTAAAACTCGAGTAAAAAGAAAATGATCGACTCCCTCTTCACCAGAAACATTTTCTCGCTATTGCCGCAGTACGTCAAAAATAAAACGCGTATCACGCTCTGCATACTCTCTTCCAGGCAGGTCGCAGCACGTCAGCGCGACTCGATGTCGAAGAGCTCATCGCCGCGGGTATCAAGCGACGAGGCAAAATGGCGAAGGGACGTTATTCTCCCGATGGATTAATTTCGTGGCAGGCTGTGCTCCAGCTCCACGATTCTCGCCTAATTGTCGCGATCCCCAGTCGAGGGGGATGTCAGAATCCCGGGGGATGAGGACGAAGGGGGATGGCGGACCGAAATGGGAACATCCACATGTATCGCGGCAGCCAGGTACGCTCTATGCATAGATACGATATTACGTTGGCACCCGCGCGAGCGAATTTCTTCGTCGCCTCTATTTCTCTCGTTGACGGGGGGTCCCCGTTATCGTTTTTTCCCGTCGATTTGAAAGCCTCGCGGATATTAATTCGCGTTAAATTGCAATCGCAATACCGCGTCGATCAGTCGGATTGCACGCGCTCCGTCTCACATTGCGCAACGTTAATTTCAATTCCGTTCGGACACCACTCACAGTTCCGCTGTTACCGCTAACTTGTTGCGTGCGATACAAATATCGGCGATGTCGTCCAAACTGATTTTGTACGATTTTATCGTTATCGCCGCTAATTAATGTCTCGTTGTACAGTGAGTACTCCTTGAAATTCTCGGTACAATTATTTAAATGCGCGCGCCCGCATAACGTCTGATCAAACGTTAATTATTTCGACGTAATTTGTTTATTTGCCCATTTATTTGCGAATGAGTAGTGTACACGTGGCGTATTTGCAGAGCAAACCATTCCTACGCGACGTAACATGGAGCACTTCAAATATTATTCCGAGCACGGCGTTTGTGTATAAAAATATATTCAGCTTTTAAAATTCTCTCTCGCATTGTACGCAATCCTTTCGTTAGAATGTATTCCAGAGATGCCCTCTCGGTTAAGAAAGAAAACTCAAACAACAGGCAAGTCCAACGAACAGACGTCTAAAAGACCTCCTACGGAAGATCAAGATATCTTTTAAACATCTCTATAGTCCCTTTGCATCTCTGGGACGTTTGCGTTGCTCGCGGACCGTGTAATTTTCAATTTAAAGTCGATGAACAACTAATGAACGAACCGAGGTAAGTTATGCGAGATAACATACTTTCCCATTACTATATATGTTTTTATATCTAACCGTATCTACTCTGAGAAATAATAGACCCTCATATAACGTTCATTACATCGATTCGTGTGATAAAAGATCTAGTTAGCGTGTCGAAGGAGCATCGTTAGACACGCTATATGGCGCTCGTTCGTCTCCGGCATTTCTTTCGTAATTGCCGCGATTCGCAGACGCACGGTCATCAAGATCCACAGGGATCGAGAAGGAGCTGAGGAAGCTCCGGGCAAGTTAAAGCATCTTGAGAAACGTTCACATTGATATCTAACATTGCGAGCTTGGATACATGTGCGCGAATTTCTCGAGGGCTTTCTGTCTTCGGTTTCGCAGCGCCGCTTAACTAATGCTTCTGTGATATTAAATTCTTCCCTTCGCAAAGTGTGCAGGGTAGATCGATGGGAGGATACGCGAAATAAAGATTGCATTTTTATCGGTTCGCGAATCTATCAAGATCATGAGAAAGTAATAAGCTGCTGAGCGATTATATTGACTGAAGACTTAACTGACACGCAAAGTGTCTTCAAAAGTATGTGTGCACATAATAAAGATGTGTTATTTAATATAAATTTAGATATAATTTTTTAAACTTTAAATTTAATTTTCTAAATCGCCAGTAGTAATAAACATATGTGATAAATTTTTAAGTCGACCCGACTGGCAAGAGATGGTATTCTATTAATTACCACGTATCAACCATACGGATTGTGATCCTCTACTATAATTTTTTAACTTGAAATTTTTGATGTTAAATAATTTAGCTTAATACATATATGTGGATTAAAGTAACATAGTTAATCGATTTTCGTAAAGAAAGATTTAATTCAATATTTAATTATCGAGACTTGTTTAAAAAGAAGTCTTTCAGAACGCTTCAGAAAAAGAGATAGAAAGATATAAACAAGGGAAATTGAGTTTATTCGCGAGGCCGACCGTGGTATTCAGAAAAATAATCCTGGTATTGCATCTAGGCCGCGTTAATATTCGATCATTACCATCGTATACTCTCAATCAACTCCGAGTTGGCGCGCGCAATTCGATTTACACGTTGAATAATTGTATAAACGCATTGTCCGGCATTGTCAATGAGCACTCGCGCGCAATCATCTCTCTCGTTCACCGTGGCTTCGTGCCGGGGAGAGAAAGAGAAAGAGAGAGAGGAAAAGAGAGAGAGAGAGAAAGAGAAAGAGAGCAAGAGTACCTTTCCACTCGATGGAGCAAAGATTTAGGTGAAGCGAAGCTGAAACCGCCGGTGTTGAAGATCTTTAAAAGCTTGCACTCACTGAGGAGCGCCGCGAAAAAAGCGTGCGGTAGGAAACTGCAAAGCCACAGGAGGGAGAAGGAAAGAGAAAGCTTGCTGATTTTATTCGTCCAGGGAAGTTAGCCCGAATTTATCTACCATCCATTAAGCTCAGCATCAGCTTGAAGAACCATCCTCTCGCGACTTCCGAGGAGCGGCAAAGAATGCGGCGTCGCACAGGATTATCCATTTACCGTGTGATCCCCGACTGTTTGAAGTGTCCACGCGGTAGGTACATAGAAACTGTATCGCAATTAGTATTTGTCCTTTCGAGTATACGGCACGTCATACTTGAATGCGTGGCATGTGTGCGTGCTAATGAGCGATGTATTTAATCATTTTGAAAAGATAGCGGGGAGTACAAAGGACGGCATACATATAGATTATTAATTACCCCGCGCACTGAAGGTATAACAATTAAATTAGCTTTGAAAAGACGCCACACATGCAAGTTTTGTCTTTAATAAAAAAAAACGGCGTGCGCGGTGTGCACCGGCGACGTAAAACACTCGTGAAACGCCAGGCTTCTCTGCCTTGTATTTTAATAATATTTCATAGGGAAACCAGCGTCATGCGGTAATCGTATTGTCGTTGAGCAAGATTGTAATTTAGAACTCGGAATTCAGACAAATCTCTATTATCTATAGTGTAAGACTGCGATCACAGTCATGTCACGCGGAAGTTCCTGAATCCCCAATCGAGCACGACCCCGGGTCACACGGGGTTTAATAGTAGCAAATGACGGCCGGATCGGTCGTTCCTCATGTTCCTCGTGTAGGTGAACGCGCTTTCGCGAAAATTAATCTTCGAAGTCTTGCCCGGGCGTGTGAGAGAGAGGGTATCCTCCCCTGTTTGCGCGGAAGCCGTTCTACGCGCGGCGTATAAACGCCCGTTTGCGCCCACCTCTTCGCGGCTTCTCCGTTTTCAATTTCCTTTTTACATTGTTCCGCGCCGGTTCCGCGCGATGAAATTCGATCGCGCTCGTAGCAAGAACCCGACCGTGATACCACCCGTGCCATTACGCTGCACTTGCATGCGACAGAGAACCGGTTGTTGCGATCCCAGTTTGACCTCGACTCCCCGTGTTTCCGCGCAGGAAAACATTGTCCATGCGGTCCATTTCGTATCGATATATCTGCAATATGAGTTTTAATGCAATAGCGTGCACAACACGACACATGACACATGATATAGAATGGTTTTCATTTCAAGTTAGATTTTTCACTGGAGAAATATAATATTTTATTTATATATATATATACATATATATTATTTATATAGTAATATAAGTGATATTATATATGTGAAAATGAAATATATAATATTACGAAGTAATATATAATATAATAATAAACTAATATACCTATATATTATTATTATTATTATTATTATTATATATATTATTATTATTATGATATATTTTCACTATAAATATATTATTTTTTTATATATCAATCACTGAGAAAAAAAATTTGTTGAAAAAAATATTTAGTCCGATACGTTCAACGTAAAACATTCTGCACGCTGAGGGGTTTTCGGCTGTTGTTTATACTTATTTCGCAAGCAACGAATTCGAAACTTTGATATTTGAAGAGGAACAAATTAGCAACAAATTCTTACGTTATTATTATATACAGTTTCGTTGCTATATATATATTGTTCCGCTAACTTAATTTTCCTTTAGCGGAACATCATTTTTTTTTTAAATTACAGAGTAACAAATTTTTTTCTTTGGCAACTTTTTAGCAACAAATGAGCAACAAATAAAAATATTAGTTAGAATCAATTCTGCTCACTTTGCTCCGCTAATTTATAAGACGTAAGAATGTACTCAACTCTGATTGTGAGAATTATCCCCCGGAACGATTGCTATACCGAAATTTTACAACATTAAAAAATTGTACAATTGTGTGGAACACTCCGCAATATTATATATGCCATGCAATGAGGTATAGTTATTGAATCCTAATTTATTAAATATCTCTGTTTTAAGTGATATGAAGTTATATGATCACAATGAATAGAAATTAATAGTTATAAAAAATTAAAATAAAACTTATTTATTATAAGTGTATATGATTAACGTGTTTTTTATTAAATAAATTAATTGAACTATGTCTGACAGCATAGTATTCTCTCCGTTTTTATTTATATTTGTAAAACGTATATCGAAAATATCTCTAAATATAGCTTTATTGTGTCAGTTTATATAATTTTAAAAGTACATGGAGAAACCAAACGTCAACTTCAATTTTACTAAAAAATACTCGAAAAGCGGAACATAAAGTAACATAAATAAATATTAGCAATTATTTTCTATAGTATTTTCTAAATTATTTATTTTTATTATTTTTTATATAAGTAATACATAGAAAAGTAAATATGCTTGAACAATCGTTTTGTTCCAATTTTCTTTATCCCTAAAGTATAAACGCCCAGGAAGGAATTTAAATAAAAATTTAAATTCTCTCTCTCTCTCTCTCTCTAACAATATTATTCTTCTACTTCGCTTGGTTTCATTTTACATATTCTTTTCTTTGTTTTTTATTAGTTATCCAAGCAAATATAAATTCGATGATTGAATCCATTATAATCTACTTGAAAAATTCGTAACAGAAAATTAACCAAATAAAATTATTAATATATTATATCTTTAGTGTTTTCATTTATGTTTCCTGGAAATTGTACTGTGTTTGACAGTTTTATATGTAAAATATTGAATAAATGATTATATAATTTCCAAGATTAAATATTTGTGTCAATCTGTACTAGCCTACTCATTCCAAAATTTCTGTAAAACGTCATATTTATCTATATTCTCATATTAATATGATTATGTTAAGCTTATGCTACAATTTCATAGAAACGTACATTTATATAGACATTATATATACTTAATATAATTTTTACAGAGAGATTTATTAGTAAAATAAAAAATAATTTATTTACCTTTTAATAACGGTGATTCTTAGGCCTCCTTTTTCCGATTCTTGCACTTGTAAACAACAGAACACGATTCGCGAAAACGCGATTAATTATCGCGCATACTAATCATCACAAAAGAATAATCATGTCACTTCAAACGGTATTTCTGACGTTAATCGCACGCGACACGCACTTTACTTTCAACGGAATTCCATCGAAACGCGATTACGAAAATAATCCGAAAAATAGTATAAAGTTCTATAATTAAAATTATAATTAATATAATGAGCAAAATTTCAAATGGCGGATGACTTTTAATGAATATACAAACGCTAAATTCACAAACGATAAAATACAAATGTAATTACGATGGTAAGGTAACTTATTAATTAAAGGCATTGCACTCGACTCGGAAACGATCGTTTCGTACATGCGACATTCCGTTTATGACTAAAAAATTCGAAAAAACCGTTTGCACTTTAATACCGCGCGATTTAATACGAATAACAAATCTCGAGTTAATGATTAATTAAAACGTAATCATCCGTAAATGTACAATCGCACTGCGTGCGCGACGCATTTTAAAAGCATGAATCTAACGAAATGTTATACATTTATTATTAATAAACAATCGAATCTAAGTATTGTTACAAAATTCGTCGCCAGCGCGCACGTATAAATATTGCAATAGAATAATTTATAATTCCCTGTCGCTATGTAAAATGAATAAATCGCGCGAAATACTCGCTTCGATAAACAGCCAGTACATTTACAGTCGTTAACCGTGGGAATTAATTAAACGCGCGGGCTAATAGCTCGCAGGAAATAATCGCGTTTGTCGTCTCCTGATATTTGACGCGATCCCGTTTCGATGGGTACATGCGACAATAAACGAAGCAACTCGCGCTCGCTACCTGCTGACTCAAGTCTTGCCGAGCGAATAGTACCTAACAAGGAGCGCGCCGTTAACAAAACAAATATCAAAACCGTACGCCAATTTCCACAAATGTGTTTCGCACCGCGAGATAGCTATGTGTACACAACGAAATAACTGCCGAATATTCTGTCCCTTGTATTTTGTTTCGCGGACTCATTAGCGTCGCCTACGAGACAATGGTGAATTCCGTTCTATCGAAAGGGCACAACAAAATATTTTCGGAACGGAAATATTGTTATTCGAATTATGATTCTGACGAGAAAATTCGCATACCGTGAGATTTCACAGCAATAACACAGTTTAACACAAAAAAACACCAGAACAAGATTAGTCATTTTCCGCAGTTTTTGAAACACTGAATACGAATCCGATTTCCAAATTACTTCATCACGTCACAATTTTGAGAAATTTGCAGTTAAAGTTACAAAGAAGGGCTGTTTTCACATATTTTGTCATATTATAACTACGATATGTGATGTGCTAGAGAAGTTTTATTGCAATCAAAATTAAGTATGTTGTTAGGATTTATAGACCTTAAAAGGAATTTTGTGTGTTGGCTATGGTTAATAAGATATTCATTGTTAAATATGGGGTTTATTGCGAAACAGCTGTGAATTAGATTATTGACGATTTACCAAATAGCTTTCAATGTTTGTTTATTTAAACTTAAGAGTTTTTCAGATCGTTGAATACAAATCCAATGTCAAATTTGTATTAAGT
Source organism: Aphaenogaster floridana (assembly GCA_003063835.1). Lineage (NCBI taxonomy): Eukaryota > Metazoa > Arthropoda > Insecta > Hymenoptera > Formicidae > Aphaenogaster > Aphaenogaster floridana. The sequence continues at coordinate 320,430 of NJRP01000186.1, forward strand.
AATGTGAAAAATCCCTATATATGATTTTTTGCTAAAATTTAAACATGATTTAATTTCCGCTATACTAATTCCACCATTTTGAATTTGTCAATTTTGACATTGGATTTATATTCAGCGATCTAAAAAAACCCTTAAGTTTAAATAAACACAATTGAAAGCTATTTGGTCGTCAATGATCTAATTCACGCTCTTTCGTAATGGACCTTATATTTAACCACGAATATCTTATTAATCATAGCCGACACAAAAGTTTTTTTTGACAGCTGAAAGTCCTAACAACATATTTTTGATTACAATAAAATTTCTTCACCACGTCGCATCTTGTAGTTATAATATGACCAATTACGTGAAAATAGCCTTTTTGCAACTTTCACTGTAAATTTCTCAAAATTATGACGTGATAGAACAATTTGGAAACCAGATTCGTATTCAGAGTCCAAAAGACTATGGTAAACAACTATAGTCTCGTTCTGGTTAGGTTCACAAAAAAGTTTACAAAAAAGTTATTTTTTGTTAACCTGTGTAATCGTTGCTCGCGATCAGTCGAATACATTTTCAGTTGATCTCTAATCGAAATACAACTATTGGACCTCTGTATCTTAAAATACGAAATGTTATTCTTAATATTTCACCTTGTGTTTTTTATACGGATTTCACGTAACAACTATAAATACGGGCTTTAGGAAACAACTCCAAGACAACTGTGTTTTTATAAAAAGCAAATGTTGCCTTCCGAGATACAGAATTAAGTGACGTAATATCCTTCCCTAAAATAAAGAACAAGTGATGCTTTTCTGTATAATATAAAACAATTTTCACTGTGCAGATGTATATCACAAAAGCACTATTGCCACCGGGTTTGGACGCAAAATAACATTTTACATTTATTCATTTACTATGTGACATTTGCCCGACAGGGGCTCGAAAAGGTTGAAATATGAGTCTCTCAGAAGGAAAAATTACTTTAATCTTGCTATAAGTAAACACATATTGCACGCTTTATGATTATTTGAGTAGAGATTAATTGCCGAAAATTATACTCATTTTTCTATTTATTTCTACGTAAAAATACCACAGTTGCCTATTACATAATTAAGAGAGAGGCTCGGAGATAAACAGATTATTTTGACTGGAAGCGTTTATGGCATTCGGCAATTGGCGGGCTTTAACTTTGAAAATAACCCGGCTCGTTTAAACGAGGCGCGTATTAAACAACAGATTTGTCCAACAACGCGCGAAATTGCGTGTGCCGCTGCAACGGACGCTTGTTTTTTTTTTCCGCATGTATGACGTTTCCCGCGTCGCTGCTCTGCACAAGCCTGCTGCGTGATTTACGGAACAAATACGCCAGAATATTTATCAAGGTACACGACAATTTGAATTTGCGGGGCTACGGCGAAAAAGCATTTGAAGTGCTGTAACTTAATAAGCGGTCACTCGTCGAATGTTGTCCGGATGATACAGTTATGTCACGTACACTCCGCGATTTAATAAAATCTACGCAAATCTAACGCACCCTCCATTTACGGATTTCGCAAATGAATGAACGGGTGCGCGGGTACTAATTACAACGATCCAATAAAGCTCAAGCGTTAATCCCGAGGTATTAGCCGCCTCTCTGCGGAGCCAGTTGAGTAAAATTCTCAAATAATGCGAGCTCCGTGCATATTTTAAACACAAAGAGATATTAAATAGTCTTGCAAGATTTTCGTCTTGCTTGCCAAAAGATTTCAAATATACTCGGGTCAAAAAGACTTCGAGATCACAAGCGCCAAAACGTTGAATATATTCCGTGTATAATAACGTTACCCAGTAGCGCAGTTTAGCGGTTTATGCTAACTAAAGGCGAGACTGTTCTGGGTGTCTTGATAATTCTTTCATCCAGTCGTCATTTTAATGAGACTTCGATTAAACCGTAGGAGACGACCAGCGATTAAAAATCGTGGGCAAAGCGCTCGAGTTGAGTTTTCGTTGAAACAGGAAGAGAGAATTCCTTCCTGAGAATTCCTTCAGAGACAAAGATAGAGTCGCGCCTGCATTTACCGCGGGACATCATCGGGTATAACGCGTATAACGTCGAGGCGATGTGTGCGACGTCGCTCCGACTGCCAATATCCCGAAAATTCGATAATTCGCTTCCATTTTCGGCGATTCCTGTGCCAATGGTTTACGTGTGCGCGCTCACGTGGCCACACGCGCGCGTGTGCGCGCTCGTACGGAGCCGATATGCTCGCGTGTGGACCGATACCACCGAGGCTTAACCGCAGGTTACAAACCTTAATCTCCCCCCCACCTCCCCGCACGGCACCCGTCCCGTCTCATTAATGAAATGTACGGCCCAAATTCGACGACCGCGAACGATGGGCTGTACGACGCGGCGGCGATTTGCTCTCGGCTTGCGTAATTGAACGTTCCTTCGTCTTATTATACCTGAACATTGAATTTTCCTTAATTCATCTCGAGCAGATCGATGGACTAATAACGGAGAATATATGCGCGACATGTGACACCTAATTGCTGCCGGACCAGAAAACGGATTCTTCGATAAGCTGGAGGCTGATTCTACCTCGGCGACAACTTCTTTTGTCATTACATTGACAGACATGCACGGAAAGAACGCACGGAAAAAAAAGATATGATGCAC
>NJRP01000186.1:327289-341610 GCA_003063835.1 Aphaenogaster floridana
CATATATATAGATGCACTACACAAAACAATGTGAATGTGACAACCACAGGACGTGGCTGTACCAAATGTTACTATTATTGTGGTTGTGGCAACCTTATTGTTTTTTCCGTGCACATTTGAGTCGTTAACGATTCGGAGTTAAAATTTTATTGCGACTTCGCGTGTTTCGTGTATTTATAGACAAGAAAATTTCGTTCTCTCCAATCGACTTGAGTAGATTGCGCTTAAGAAAAACTGAAATTTAATCATGAAATGGGGATAACGACCGATAAAACTTACAATAAGGAAAGATCACCAATTTGTACCTCTGTATGCGAAGCACGGATATAAATCTTTGGTTACTCTGATATACGACAGTAACGGTATGGTTCGGTATGGTGAGAAGCGAAACCGCAAGCCGGCTCGTATATATCATTCAAATATGACGGCGGTCGTAAACGTGTTGATCTTTCCTCTGACCACACTTAATAAAGTTTAATGATTACGCTTCCATTCGATTGTCTCTTATCACCGGGATGATACTTTGAGAATAATTCATTCGATAAGTAAGCTATAATGATAGATGTAGCGCGAATTATGTCACTCACTAAGCTTCAGAGGGTTAAAGCCGCTAAGATTGCCCCTCACGATATGCATATTACAACAGAACCATTTATGATCATAATCTGGCAGACAAGCCGGTTCATACAAGGCAGGCTTAGCTCTGCTATCTGTAAACGAAGTGCTTGCGAATTTAACGTTCGTTGCAAATATCATTTCGACGAATTTACTCGGAGAGCGGTACTCGAATATAATCTTTTTTTTGTAAAAAAAAAATACAATAGTCTTTTTTCGTCGCTGCTAACAAAAGGGTTTAACAACAAATCGATAGACGTGCTGTAAGAGGAGGTCATTGAGTACACCGAATGCACCAGAATAGTTTCATCGAATCTTACGCTTCGAGATTCGCGCGGAAAAAGGGGAAACACCGGCCGATAATGCACCGTATTCATTGTACCTTATTGGCTGGCATGGCTCCCGTAAATGAATAGAGGCGAAATATACCGCGTCCCAACGCCGCCTGTGAAACACGCGAAAGAATAAATTCAATCCCGTTTTTTCCATACTCGATGAATTCCGCATTTGACTGGCGCTTGCTTTGTACACAGGACTAAAGGTTCTTTCGGTGGTGAAATACATTTCTGCTTTTTCGTGTAACAGTAGCAACTTTTCCGGACCGTACTTATCTATTGGTTTAACTTTTATGTGCGCACAAGTGGCAAATGTAATTTATATATTAATTATAAAGAGAGAGATAAGCGCTAAGAATGCTTAAGACGAAGAAGAAAAATAACGTAGCGGATAATTAGTACTCTTGAATAATCTAGAATAATCTTTTCACTAGAAAAATTTTAATTTATGTATAAAACTTCGTTATCAAAATGTTTAATATTAGCAATCAAAGAACAGTAAAATTAATGACATTAATTTTTAAAATTTATTCGCCATTAAGAGAGTAAGAGAGAAAGAGAGTCTGTAATCTTCCTTTAGGGCATTGTATGAAATATTATGTTAATATAGCTTCGAACTGCAGCTTACATTTAAAACTTTGGTAACGCGCGGGGCTATAATATAGGCCAATGTGAAATAATTTATAATCGCGTCTTTTAAAATAGCGAATTTTCCATTGTCGAGCCACATGCGCGGACACCGATGCGATTAATAAGAGAAACCTTCAACTAAAATAGCTTTCAACAGAGTTGAGGAATTACGGAACCCAATAAGGCGGAAAGTCGTGAAAAATTCAGACGCGCCATTCTCGAACAAAAGCCTGGGTTGAACGTGAGATGCTGGCCTTTTTTGTCTTTTGGGTAATATAGGAAATGCGTTTTTCTATGGCCTCTATAAAGCTTCGCGCACTTATTGCACTACACAATGTATAATAACGCATGCATTAGCGTATGCAATCGCGTGCAGTTTTGATATGCCGGCTCTTTTCTCTCTTAAATCTTCAATAATGCGAACGTGTTTATAAACTTGGAAAGATTTTTTTAAACAGAAATTTTTTAGAGATGTGCGAATTATTCGAATTCGAATCGAATCGAATCGACGTAGTTCAAATTCGAAAGATTCGACAATATCGAATCACTACGATTCGAATTCGAGTCGGAGAAGTGCGTAAAAAGATTTGAAACTCGTTGAATCCTATCGTGCGTTCAGCACCTTTGCGAGGCGGCCAGAAGGTTGGTCGTTACGAGACTTTGTTAATTTTTATTCACCTCTTCAGATGCTTCGAATGCCTACGTCACATTCCTGGCTTGCATACAGGATTCCTACGTTTTGATTCGATTCGAATTCGAAATGTGGGTGATTCGATTCGATTCAGCGATATTTTTGTAAATTCGATTCGATTCGGATTCGAGATTTTTTTGCAAATTCGATTCGATTCTCTCGATTCGAGTTTAAAAATCTTGATTCGCATATCTCTAAAATTTTTGTGTTCAATTTTAACGAAACGAACAAAAACGTGAAGATAGTCGGTATCAATTTTCGGACATTTTCCCGTATTGATGCGCATTCTCGCCGTAAATTTAGTAGGTACTGGATGTTGTTTCGTTACATTACATGAGATGCCGCGTTATAGGAGATAGCGCGTTGTGTACACACGAGTACATGAGGTCTTCAGCTCATATTCCCATCTCGGATTTAACGCCAGACGTGGTTGCGCGGCTCTGTTGGATGTAAACGAAGGTTTAGAATCCGGCAGCCATATTTGACGCTAAATGCACAACGAGAACACAGAGATTATGTATATTTTCTCGGCCTAAATATGCTGTTCCGTGTGATAACACCCACGACAGATTTTGGACGAAAATTTCGGCCAGCCAGCGCTTGTTTATTTATAGCATGATACCAGAGCGCGGAGGAGGTGCATTGTTTAAGCACAGTCGATTAAGCACAGTCCGCCGTCGGTACATCCCCTAATGAATCGATTCGGGGGGGGGGATCACCGCGTGCAAAATTGTCACGGGTTTACAGTGCATATGTGAAACCAACGACCGCGTCAAGTGATTGAAATCATACAAGATTGTGTTTCGCATATTAAGAGAACGAGGTTCCCTCGTGTTAATTACCCCGAAAATTAACGATCCTGCTGGTTTATTTATGAAACCCGTAATTAGTGCAACGTATCCCAGGTGCACGATGAAGCGAATCCCGTTCATATAAATGAGGATGTAATTACTTCTATTGAGCGATAAGAGCGGCAGTCGTCACGTTCATCCGAATAAAAAAATACAGGTGAAGAAGGAAAAAGAGGAAAAATCGAGAACATTTTGATGCAACAATAACAACAACGGACGACAGATTTCCAGTCTAGTTAATTCGGCCTTCGTGTTCGTTATTTCGATTACGTTCATGAAGCCTGCTGTTTGTAAAACGCGAAACTCGGTCAACCGTTTAACAGTGCAACAGGAGAAAAAAAAAATTACGGATAATAAAAAAGATACAAGCCATAAAACGTCGTCGCGAAATTTTCGTGGACGATGTTGCATGCGCGTGATTACTGACGCGAAACGTGCAACGTAATAAAACTAGTAATTAATATCGGCACTTTGTAACGTGCATGTTCAAAAAAATGCGCCATTCCCGTTTATTTTTGTGGAAAGTTAAAATAGAGAGAGAGAGAGAGAGAGAGAGAGAGAGAAATGTCTTGGATAATCACGCATGACAGGATACACTTTCGTTGCAAACATATTTCATTCGATTGACACGTTAATTGCATTGTGTCATACCATTGCAAGTAAGTAAACCATAATTTCAGGGAGTCCTTTCTTTTTTCCCCTTCCGTCTCTTGTCATCTCTGAGAAATTAATAACGGGGGTATTATCGTTTTTATTACAGCCTCGAATGGCGTCGTTCTTGTAATTTTAATGTTAATACTTTACGAGTCACGTTAAGAGCGTTTTTTGCCACCGCGAAGGATCTGTGTATACCTATAATATCCAATATAAAATTTATCGCAGCTGTGCGATATTTCCTTCTGATATTTCCATTATAGACAATATTGTTCTCAGGCACGTGCCCGTATTTAAATTAAGCTACGGCCTTGGGCGGAAATATAAATTGTCTTTATTTAATAAATTATAAGATAAGACGAGAGAGAAAGAGAGAGAAAGAGACTCATAAATCTTTGCAAATTAAAAGATACAATAAATTTTTATCTCATCGTATAACGGATAGTGACATATAATGAGGAAATACATGTAAATAGCATAAGTAAATAGCATGCGTAAATAGTATACGTAAATCTTTTTAATGTTATATTGCAAAATACCATGCCTTTTTTCTCTTCAATTTATAAATTAATTGAGTTACCTCAACACGATTCATAAAAATTCGTTCTATGCCTTTGTGTGCGATGGCCCTTTGATGTTGAAAAAATGTTATCTCTATTCATTCAAATTATGTTGGAAATAAATCTTGAAAAAGTTTTATACATACGTTGCGTGCCATGTAAAAATTAACGGTTTTCATCTCGAAGGGAAAAAGAAAAATAAAATCGAAATTTTTCGAGAACCTCACGTAAGTGGATATAAGATGAATAGACCCGGTTAATCGCGACTTCATGTACACGGCGATAAATTTATCTCATCGTCCGAAAGACGTACTTTATCATTATTTGTAATCGAATACACATGTACGTGGAAAAACCGCCACAAATCACATCCGCGAGACGTCCACGAGAAAACGATCTTCTACCGTCTGACAAACAAATATAATGGCCAAATGCGCTTTCTGAGAAACTGTACACTATCTTGGTGTTCTTCTTTACAGAATCAAAATTTGCTTTTATGAGGAGAGGATGAAAAAGGATTCACTTTGTAAATAAACTCGTTCCATATAAGATTAAGCAGCATATAGTACTCCGTGCAATTTTTCGTCCAAAATAAGCTGAAGAAACTACCATATTCTAAACTGACAAAGTTAAGTTTTTAAGGAAAAATACAGTTTGTAACTATATCCCGTGGCTGCACATATATCACGAATTTTTAATAAATTTTCAACAATGTAGTGAAGTGAGTTTATGCAAATAAATAGCGGAATCAGCAGTTCTTCAGCTAGTTATAATTCTAATTTCGTCTTAAATTTTTTTACTTATTGTTAGTGTCCAGACCAGTTCAATTCTTTACGTTTTATGCGTAAATTATGATAAATAAATTTAATAAGCTTATATAATATTAACATCAATATCCTCAGTAATATATAGAAATAATATGTAAAAGAAAATCAATCAGTAATATATAGAAGATAATATAAGATAAATATTATTTATTAAATATTGTCTACTATACAGGGTGTTTCCGAACTGATGGTACAAGCGAGAAGGGGGTGATTCTACATGAAAAAATAAATCGAAAATGTAGAATAACATTTTTTTATACGAGGCTTCGTTTCCGAGATAATCGAATTTGAAAATTGACAATATTTTGACATAAAATATGAAATATCTTGTAAATTATTCATTTATTGATAATCGTATCTTAATACTTTTATGCATAAAATAACGAGATGAATCAATTGGTATAACAAAAACACATAGTTGCTTTTTTAAAAAAATTATACAATTTGCAATATACAATTACATACTTTTTTAAAGGCAATTAAGTGTTTTGTTTTTACTTCAATTGATTCATCTCGTTATTTTGCGCATAAAAGAATTAAAGTACGGTTATCAAAAAATGAATAGTTTACAAGATATTCTACATTTTATGTCAAAATACGTCAACCTTCGAATTCAATTATCTCGGAAACGAAGCCTCGTATAAAAAAATGTTGTTTTACATTTTCGACTTATTTTTTCATGTAGAATCATTCTCTTTCCGCTTGTACTAGTTCGGAGACACCCTGTATAACTAGGAAGAGAGATGTATGTATAAATTCCCCCTAATCTCACCTCATAATCTCAAACGCCCAAAATCAGATCCGATTAGACTTAAACGCCAGACTAATATGCCTTTAAACGTCATGCCGGAACGTTTCAATATTATGCTGTCATTCCGCGAACCGGCGGCGTGGCGGCGGCGGGTCGGCTGAAGGGGTTAAGGTTACGCTTAACCGTGAACTGTGAATTATAGTTGTCAGCCGGGGCGCGAGGAAGGAATTCACTATCAGCCCGGTGAAATACGCGCACGGAGATGGAGACCGTGTTCACTAATTCATGGAGCGGCAGTAACCGCCAACTCCATATTTTGCATTCCATGAAAATGTATTCGTTCTGTTTGAGAGCAGACTTCCCTCCTCTCACCCCCCCTCCTCCCTCTCCCCCGAACGTGGCGTGGGCGCATTGAAGTGTTTGCCGCACGCACGCGTGCATGCACGCGCACTCATGCACGCACACACACGCGCGCGCGCGCGCGCGCGACATGCACGCGACAGATCGGGCACAATATAAACATACCAACCGTGCGCTTTGTACGTACGTGCACGGTTAGCCGAGATTTCGCGTGTACACGGCATCCGTCGGCTTTTCAGCCAATCCTACGCGATCAAACGCCGTCGCCCTTTATCGAGCTTCCGCCAATCCGCGGGATGCGCGAGCAAATTGATTATGCACACAAATCGCCGTGATACGCGTGCTTAAGGTCTCCCTCCCTTCCTCCCTCCCTCACTCTCTCTCTCCCCCCCCTCTCTCTCTCTCTCCCGCACTCGCTCGTTCGCTCGTTCGCTCTGACAATAAGAAGAAAATGCCCGCATTCTTCTCTGATACGCGTTACGGATGCTCGCACCTTCGCTTTCTCTGTTTTTCTGCGAGATAAGAGCCCATTGATCAATGCTCGGTGGCAAAAAAGGGTCCAACGCGAGAAAGTAATTACTACGAAACTACGTACATCGGAACGATCGCAATGTCCTGTGGAAATCTAACAAACGCGTCTTCGGGCAAGCTTCGTAAAAAAAAATCTGCACGAAAATTTGTCCACGATTTACCGTAAATTTACTGGAATAATACTTTAGCGATTCCGAATGTAACGTGGGACATAAATTGTCACGGAACATAAAAAAGTATTGATTTGTGAGACGTTACGCTGCGAATATATGTAGTTACGAATTTATTTGATAGTTGGCTAAAATTCTCAATTCTTAAATACACTGCTCAAAAGAATTATGGCATAGAAAATTTATTGCCGAAAATTGGCCAACTTTGACTGGCGATTACTTCGCGAAAAATTATCGTAGACTAATGATTTTTTTTTTTCAAAGTGAAGCTTGAAGTCTCTACTTTAAGAATGTATCTCCATTTTTTGCATGCGATGCACCCCTACCCCTGTAACCCATGACGTCTCAGGGCATGTTTGGTATACTGAAAATTGCAAAGTTTGACGGAATGCACGGACGTGGACAATTTTTTTTCGGGGACGCCGTTTGCATCGTCATAAAGTTTAAATCTTCCCCTTCAATTTGAAAAAAAAAAAACGGAGTCGCTACAATTTTTTTTCGCAAAGTTACAGCCCTTCAAAAATATCGTTGTTTTTGGCCTTCGGGCCAAGTGTGCATGCATGTGTGTGTGTGTCCGTGACAGAAGAGATAAGGACCCCGTTCGTCACTTCCACAGTAATTATTGACTCCAATTATTGAATCCACTATGCTTTCCAGTCAGTTAATCCGCCGACCGGTACTTGGCCCGAAGGCCAAAAACAACGATATTTTTGAAGGGCTGTAACTTTGCGAAAAAAAATTGTAACGACTCCGTTTTTTTTTCAAATTGAAGGGAAAGATTTGAACTTTATGACGATGCAAACGGCGTCCCCGAAAAAAAATTGTCCACGTCCGTGCATTCCGTTAAACTTTGCAATTTTCAGTATACCAAACATGCCCTGAGACTGATGGGTTACAGGGGTAGGGGTGCATCGCATGCAAAAAATGGAGATACATTCTTAAAGTAGAGACTTCAAGCTTCATTTTGAAAAAAAAATCATTAGTCTACGATAATTTTTCGCGAAGTAATCGCCAGTCAAAGTTGGCCAATTTTCGGCAATAAATTTTCTATGCCATAATTCTTTTGAGCAGTGTAATTCTTTCACTAAAAAACAGGATGAGTTATCGTAAGACATATTGTGTTACTTCTCTGCATATCTTTCATATAATTCTTAATTAATAAAAGAAGTATAGAAAAGTCAAAAGTAAATATTTTTTGTAACTACAAATATGATTGCTTAATAAATCGAATTAATGAGGTAAGCTTTCTCGAAAAGAGCTTTTCTTGAAAACCATTTTTTAACTTTAAAGCTTTACATTCACGATTAAATGGAATTATGGAATTATTAAAATAAGTTCTTCACATATATTAATATGCAGTATTAATATTAATTATTTCATATTAAAACACGAGCTTGGCGCGGAACATTTTTTTTTTTAATTGTACAATGAGAAATATTCATAATGAATTGACGACATTTTACGATGAATATATTAGCTTATATTTCGCAGGAGCACTTGTCGTAATTTTACATAATATATTAAAATTTCACAATTATAAGATATTGACAAAATCGAAAAGTGTCATTAAAATTTAACATTTCGCTAACCACGAAGTTCGGCTAAATAAATAATATTATACCTTATATTCTTGTCATTTTTCCGACAAATAATCGACATTCCTAAAAAAAATGTTGAAATATTTCGTTAAACATACAATATTTCGTTCTTGTAAAGCAATTAATTACAAACGCGCGATAACTTGAAATTAGAACGTGAATAACCAATTAATAATTATTTTGCATACTGAATGACAAAGCAATTAACCTAAACCCGGTGCAGCAATTAAACAAAATCGCTACGTGATAAAATTATTTGAGAAATTTGTATTTTAGAGATACGGTCAAAGGGACGCTGGTGCGACAACGTGAGAAGAGAACATGAATCTCTATTCCGTACACATACAAGCCATTGCATCGTTCTTCGACGCTATTGTATTTTCAGGCGATTTGAATTTCCGTGTATCACCTGGAAAGCATCCCGATTGGCGTTGCGCAAAACGTGAAAAACGCGCCAAGTTAAAATTATCAGCTCGTAACCCGAGTAATCGATTGACAATAACCTTGCTCAAGCTGAAGCGCATTAAACAAGTAATAATTAACTAGAAATCGTGTTCTCTTTTTACTCGATATTTCAGCAATTATTGCCGCACGAAGACAGCTATTTAGGTTACGTTAATGCGGACTCGCATTAGCGGTCAGCGCGCGTTAGCATCCAGCCAACTGAGCCAACGGCTTTTTTCGAACTCGTAACTGCGGCCAAAACTCGGCGCCCATCCGAATCGCGGCGCAAAAAGCGGCATTCGTTAGGCAAATCGCCGCGGGGAACATTTCTCTCACTCTCTCTCTCTCTCCCTCTCTCTCGGTCTTGTACAAGATCAATCCTCTCCCTCTCCCCCTCCCCCTCCTCCTATCGCGAGCAAAAATTAACACGGCCGGAAGACTCCGGGCGCGCGAAAGGCAGGCGCGAGATTAGCATAACGCGCGCCGTTCTTACCTCCGTCAGAGAGAAAATCCTGCCGCTCCGCTGATGATCTCCCACTGATGACTCCCGGCGCTCGGCGCGCGAGCCGGGCTTGTCGAATTTCCACCCCTCCACGAAGCCTTCGCGAGAGGGAGAGAGCGAGAGAAAAACGGAATCCTCTCCGGACGACCTTGACTCCGGAATTGACTGACTCGCCGACGTACCGCGTGAAGTTAGCGGCGGACGAGGTCTTGGCGCGGCCCGCGATTATCCGGCGCGATTAGCGACAAATTCACGACGCACGTTCACGAGCGCGCGACGCGCCGTCCGTCGTCCGGCTCCTCGGCTCGGCGCGTACGCGCCCGCGGCATAGGGAGGGCGCGATCGCGACGACGGGCACAGGTGGTTGTTGAACGAGGAAGCCGCGCGCCCGTGACGGATGGCGGACGGAGGAGAGTGGGAGGCTCTCGCGTCTCGCGAGGGTGCCGTGCGCCGCGCGCGTTCCGGCTCCGGTCGGCGGGAAAAATTGCGCTACGTCTCGACCGCGTCTCGTCGTGACGCTGATTTTCCCACGGAACGACAGTCGTTGCGCTCGGCGTAACGACAGCTCGATCGACTGGCCGGGGCGAGAGCCGTCGCGCGACTGAAACACCTCTCTCTGCTCTCTCGCAGCATCCCTATCCCGCCCGTCCCTCCCCCGCCCACCTAGCCCGCTCTCGTCCGCCTGTTCACCCCGTGGTACATCCGCACCCTCTGCCGTCCTCCCGACGCGAGACTCCCTTTCAGCCTCTTCCAACCCCTATGTCCGTGATGGGCACCCTCCTGCCCCTCCTCCTCCTCCCGATTTACCTTCTTCCCCCTTTCCACGCTATGTCGTCCCGCTTCTATCTTCATTTTTTTCTCGCGCACGCCGATTTTAGTAGATTGGCTCTCCTGTGCGATTACAGATTTTTAAATAATCTAACGTTATACCGAGAGATACGGTACTCCGTTTTCGGCAATCAGCGTTCGCTGACCATGACTTTTACCGGCATGAATGCCGCCTACCATCGCGATATCGAGATATTGATATCCGGAAGTCAATATCGAGTGAAAGATATCGGCGCATAAAGATGTTTGAAAATAGTTCCTTGCACTGCAGACGATAATTTTAGAATACGTATTTTCACGACACGCAGTATTGTTTATATCGATTTTCATTAATTCGTTATTGCTGTAACCTCTTTCTTCTGATTGTCGTAATGAGAATACGAGGAACGATCTTTTTTAGATATCAATATTATTGCTGATTGTCGATAATTTTTTATTAATAGCATTTATTTATCAGGTAATTTTGAAGGCGATTTGAATAATTTGAAGACCACGCGCGTCCCTTAATTAAAAAGTAAAGTATGAAACGAAAATGTGCGGTTTTGTAAAAGCGGGAAAATTGGATTTTGAGGATGAATTGGGGCAAGCTTGAAAACTAGCGTCTCAAAGGAAGTATGGTGATTAGATGTAACGCTAACTATCCCCCGGCGAGACTTACTGGATTGCGCCAACAGTAGGAATTAGTTCACGACCCGGCTTAACAATTCGCTATTCCTCCCCAGTCGATGATCCCAGGCCATGATATAGAGGGAGATGGAAAATCGGATTAGATTATCGACGTAGGTTAGAGCGGGCCGTAGTAGGGAGTGGGTCGAAATGTGAGCGTAGGGAAGTTAGGGTCGATCTTTCTGACTTAAAATATAGAATTCTTTTATTCCGTGATTCTGCCTTACTCGCCGTTTTCAAAGAAATATGATGCTTGAGCGCAAGGGTAATTGTGTCTTAGGAAGCACGAGAGTTACATCAAATTGCGTCAATAATATAATAATTATTTTATTTATCATCCAACTTAACAATTCACTGTCCTTTTCTAGTCTATGATACTACTTATGATATAAATGGAGATAGAAAATCGGATTTACTTGTCGATGTCTGTTGAAGTAGGGCTTAGTAGGGAGTGGGTCAAAATACGAGTGTAGAGAAGTTAAAGATCGGACTTTCTGAGACTTAAAATATAAAATTCTTCTATTCCACGATTCTACTTCGCTTGTTGTTTTCAAAGAAATATGATGATTAGGCGTAACGCTAACTATATTATGCTTTAGTGGACGCGAGAATTAAACCAAATTGCATCAACAATAGGGATTAGTTCACGACCCGGCTTAAAAATTCACTGTCCGTTTCTATTCTACGATCATACCTATAATATAAACGGAGATGGAATTATCGGATTAACTGATCAATGTTTGTTCAAATGGGTCTTAGTAGGAAGTGGGGCGAAACTCGAGTTTGGGAATGTTAGGGATCGGACTTCCTGACTTAAAATACAGGAATCTTTATTCTGCGATTCTATCTATTCACTTCACTCGCCGTTTCCAAGGAAGTATGGTGATTAGATGCAACGCTAACTGTACCCTAGCGAGCGCGCGAGTTCGGTCGAATTGCGCCAACAGAAGGGATTAGTTCACGACCCGGCTTAGCATTTCGCTGTCTCTCCCTAGTCCATGATCCTATCTATGATATGGATGGAGATGGAAAATCGGATTAGATTATCGACGTTGGTTCGGGCGGGCCGCAGTAGGGAGTGGTTCGAAATGTGGGTGCAGGTGAAGTTGGGGGTCGGACTTCCTAACTTGAAATACAGGATTCTTCTATTCTGGGATTCCATTTCGCCGTTTCCACGTCGTCCGTCCGTCTGTCTATCTAATGATCAAATCAATTTATGCAAATTACTTTCTCTCAAAGACATATACATATATACATATGGGATCTGCGAGGAAATGGACTTTGTCGAAGTTTTACATTCTCCACGTGCGGGTTCTCTTTCTCTCCAGAGTACTGATAAAATCTGAAGTTCGCTTTTTACTGCGACCGCTCGATTCAACGAGTGCTATACATATAAAAGTCACTATATAAAATATATTTTTTTAATATTAACGACGCTTCACTCCATTAAACCGCGCGTGTGGTTCGCGAAAAGCAGACGCCCTTCTTTTCTTCTTTGAATCGGACTCTTTTCTTTTCTCTCGGGTAAAACCCGATGGAGCGCGAGTACACTTTCTTGCACTCACCACGCGGTGTCAATCCAGCTGCCGATTTCCATTCCGCGCAAACGATAAATTCATGCTTCTCACGGATCCGTCTGCAAATAGCAATTCCGATACCGATACCGATACCGATACCGACGCGGCGGGCGGCGACATCCGTCCAAAAGGACTTACGAAAGTACGGGCACTTTATATGTCAAAGGTGTTTGCCGATGCAACCGGTAATTTTTCCATAAATTCTTCTCGCTCACAGTTTATTCGGGGGAACTCGCGTTACCACGGGCAACGACGATTGCAAATCGCAATTCTATTTATCTACTATTCCCGACAAATTCCAGCATATAGCGTCTCCTTCTTTACTTCCTCTTAACAGCTGTTTTTATTGGTACTTTCCGGATGTATGTACTGGTAACAAACTGTTGCACTTCTCGACTACTCAGGCAGGTATCACCTGCGAACTTCTTCCGTGTACCACGCTACGTGACTAAACCCCTTAAAAAGTATTCTCATGTCCTCCTCCCCCCTCCCAATCCCGTGTAAAAGCGAGAGAACTTTTTCGCCATATGTACTTAGCCGCGCAACGTTCTATGTCGATCGTGTCAAAAAAGCGGCGCGGGCGCGATCGATTCCGCAAACGGCGAATAATGCTGCCCCTTTCTCTCGCGATGCATTGTCTGACTATATCGCGCGTGTAGCGTATTTGATGGCTCGCCGAGGCATTACGTCGCTCCAGGACACCGCGGTGAACGCTGATCGATCCCATTTTACAAAACATCGGACGCAAATGTTACGTTTTATTACGGTCTCTGGACCCAATCAAGCTGCAATAAACGCGATATAATTAATCTAATTGACGCAGATGCTTTTTAGAGACGTAAAGACAAGTAATAATGCAGAAATTATGAAATCGGCTTTAGAGTAGAAACTCGATCCTGTCGTTAATTTTTTTGATTTATTCATCTCTAGAAAAGCACATTTATCTTACAAAGGATCGTTTTTAACTATACCATCCTGATTTTGATGAGCTTTAGATATGTTGCAATATAAATAAAAATAAAAGACACGTATTTTTTTTACAAATGCCGAGTCGCGTGCTGAAAGGGTAAAACATCCCTTTGAAAAAGATCGGTTTTTTTCTTTCTAACAATAAATAAATATCGTCGAAACAATAAAAGATATTAAAAAATGTTTCAACTAAAAATTTTATGATTTCAGATATACTTTGAAAGGTATATTCAAATTTTCCAGAAATATTGAAGTTGTTCCCCAAAAATATTGAAATACATCCATCCTCACCCCTAGCTTTTAAAAATTTGAATGTTACAAAGAACATTTGAACTCACATGGAATTTTTATTTAAAACATTTTTTTTATATCTCTTACCGTTTCGACAATATTTGCTCAGAAAGAAAAAACCGATTTTTTTCAAAGAAGTATTTCACCCCTTCAACATGCGATTGAACACATAAAAAAAGACGTGCCTCTTATTTCTGTCTATATTACAACATCCCAAGTAGAACAGAAAGTCATGATGACGTCAAAATGATACTAAAATGACGCCTTTGACATCATTTTGAAGTCATGATGACGTCAAAATGATGCTAAAATGACGCCTTTGACATCATTTTGACGTCATCATGACCTTCGTGTTCTACTTGGGATATTATATTAGCTTTCTAAAAATCCGGATTAGACTCTCTCTCTCTCTCTCTCTCTTTCTCTCTCTCTCTCTCTCTCTCTCTCTCTCTCTCTCTCTCTCTCTCTCTC
>NJRP01000186.1:343042-363122 GCA_003063835.1 Aphaenogaster floridana
GTTAAGTCTTACGACTTAAAATCTCATTGTAGACACCGCTTAATGCGGCACTGTGATTGGTTTATGACATCTTAAGATTGTACTTAACATATTCGCAGTCAGCGATTTTAGCGCGCGATGTGTAGCTGGATGCCGCAAGGTTTAGCATTAAAATGAAAATAAAAATATCAAAAATTGCTTCATAATATCTTGCTTGTAATCACCCGTTGTTTGAAATTGAAAGAAATTTTCACGTCACAAATTTAAATAGAAAAAATTTCAAATTTATAAATATGAGAATAGAAAATTCAAAAAACTTGATTAAATATAATTTAAAAATTTATTAAATATATTTTTTGTAAATAATAAAATACTTTTACATATAGAAATAAAATTTAATATCTCTTTTACATTTTTTTTAAGTTTATCTTTTTTTAAAGAACTTAAAATCAATTTATTGTTAGATAACTGCTGTAATCATAAATACGAATCATAAAGTCATTTGCGTCCCTATAAATATAAAATGACGTAAAATTACATCAGCGACAACCAGCTATAAATTTTCAAATGACGTAAAATTACGTTAGCGGCAATCAACTACAGATTTTCAAATGATGTAAAATTACGTCAGCAACAACCAGCTATAAATTTTTAAATGACGTAAAATTACGTCAGCGACTACGAATGTGTTAAGATGATCTTAAATATAAGAACGGATTATGAATACCGACTTTAGAGATAATTCAGCTTGCGAGATGCGTATTAACCCGTTAACTCATAGTTGGCGATTTATAGATGGACACCAGCTACTTGCCGATTCGATCTTTTGGAGGGGAAAATAAATATTTTTTGTGAATTTTAATGAAAAAAATAAATATAATTAAGTAGCATTCTCTCTTAACAATATTCGTGGATTTCGTATTCGCGAGTACGTAAACCTCGTGAATAAGGAGCGTCGACTATATTGTGTAATATGATTAAATAAGACTGTACTCTCATGGTGAACGTAGCATGTTAAATAGTGCACTTTGTACTTTACATTGTTATATCTAGCTATTGATATCATCCAAAACTTTATATTAGAGGCAGCATTTGTTTTTTACAAACATTTTAAAAAGTTTCGACAGCGCCGGTCAGCGACCATCCGGAAATCACCACCGAAAGATCAGGTGCTGGTCACAAATGATAACCACCACGATAACCAACGTGTTAAATTCTCGTGACTCATCAATTTTATCCATGACGAAAAATTGAAAAATTGCAGAGCCAAGCGCCGATCACGGACGCACCCGCAGCACAGAACATTGCAGCAACATTTCGGCAATATTGTTACCAGGAAGCAAGAAATATTAAAGTAGCATTTAGAAATATTGATTTTATGTGCATATTTTGAAATAATATTGTATAAATATTTCAAAAAGATTAATTAATAACATGATTTTTCAAACATTGTTGAAATGTTTTAAAAACATTACTGCAAATATTTTTTTAGTATTACATGTTCTAATACAACGCGTTAAAAATTACATACTTGTAAACGTTGCATGTTAGTGAAATCGTTATAATAACATTGTAGTAATGATTTTTTGCTTACTGGGTTATGTTACTGCAATGTTACTGCAATGTTGCTGCAATTTCTGTGCTATATGAGAAATTAAATTCTCGAAAAAAACTGTTACTGCTAAGGTATGTACGTTCCACTTGGCACTCACAACGCTCTTGGAATCATTTTATCCTTACTGTTTATCAAATATAAAATAAAAACAAATGATGCTCCCGAGCGTTACATTTCCAAGTGGAACGAAACTTTATTATTGCTGCTACCCACACAACACAAAACTCAACAGAAACGTTTCAAAGTTTCAGAAATGTTTCAGAAACGTTTCTGAAATATTTCTGAAACTTTGAAACGTTTCTGTTAAGTTTTGTGCTGTGTGGGTACAATCTTGCGAAAATGCTGCCGAGTTTACCACGCGGTTTCGCACGGCCAGCTACCGTTCGAGGGGCCGCGAAGAGGTCGAAGAGGTCGCGCGATCGAGCGATCGGTACCCAACGATGCGGCGAACGGCCCGTGACATAATTTTCTTCGGTGACGGGACGGGAGTCAAAAGACATTCATCCTGCCGCCTGCCTGCGCAATGTCGTTACGTCATATCGCGGAGAAGAACTTACCACGATCAATAGACACTTCTGTACATGGCGCCGGAAAATTAAGCCGGCCGCAAAGTTTTGCATTATGGAAAGTTCCCTTATCGGTTGAACGGTCGACGGGGCCCTTTTGTGAAAACCCCCGCTCCTTGAGGGGCGGGGGTGGGAACGGGGCACGGGCGGCGGGACGTTATTACGCTCTCTCTCTCGCATTCTTCCTCCTCCGGGTTGCCTAGATAAATATACCGGTGTACATTATTGGGGGTGGCGGAGCGTCTCGGAGAGATTGAAGGTGAGAATTTACATCCCCCGCTATCTGCGATGCACTCGAGAGATTCACCCGGCAGTTTTTCAGCCTAAGAAATTTAGCGGAGGCAGAGCCGCACGTATATTTTCGCGATTTTCGTGGCGCTCTCGGATGTGCTTCGAGAGGAAGGAAGAAATGAGAAATTTAGTCGCATCACAAACTTCTTCACCTGTACAAAGATAAAAGCACCTACGTCAAGAGCGAAAGGAACGCAGATAGCAAAGAGAATCCAAAAAGAATTCTTTTGGTATCCCCAAATTATGAGAGATGAATTCCTTTTTCATCCCATTTCTGTTCTAAAAGCGCTCTTAAGAGTTTAAAAAGAATTCACTTTTATGTCACCAATTCTGGGCTCTTTTTCAGATACAAAAGGACTTCTTTTTATATTCCATAAGAATACTATTGAAAAGGAATTCTTTTTGAGTTCACTTCGAACAGATTACGCCCATACAGCACAGAAATTGCAGCAACATTGCAGTAACATAACAATATTGCCGAAATGTTGCTGCAATGTTCTGTGCTGTATGGGCGCTAATTCATATAGAATTTAAAAAATTGAATTCTTTTTGAATTCATAACGACCACCATTGCTATCTGGGAAGGACGTGTACATATCTCCCGCGTGCGAAATGGAAATAAACGTGATATGAAAGCGTGAATTGAATTTCGAAAGCATAAAATTGTCGTTTAATTGGTGAATACCGGCAGCAGTTTGATTACGTCTTTAATCGCAAAATCATTTAACAGCGAGTTAAATCAAAATTAACTACAATTAATTTGCGAAAACAAATTTAATTTAATTCCTTTCAGAAACGGGCTTTTTCATTAATATAACAATTTTTATTAATTAATATAACGATTTAAAAATGGCGTAATCATATTTCAATGTAAAAAGAATAAATAACGTATAGTCTTTCGCCAGTAAATAGATAACAAATCAACGTAAATTATATTCGACAACAACTGGCTAAATTGATTAATTAGAAATATTCTTACTACGTTAGTGACCACGGGTTCGTAATAATTTCTTTACAGTTTTCGGGGAAAGGAAGATCTTATAGATGTTTATTAGCATCAAAAATTATTAAAATTCTGCTCGTTAAATGAACCAAAACCCGTGGTCGCTAACGTAGTAAGAATATTTCTAATTAATCAATTTAGCCAGTTGTCGAATATAATTTACTTTGATTTGATAAAAAGAACACTTCAACAATTTTCAGTCATTCTATATGCATTTATTTTCAATTAATACCGGCATACATACTTATATGTATAAATGGATAGCATTTTATGCCATCTTTCTTCAAAGAACAATTATTTGATCATAAATTTATTTACATAAAAATAAAGCGTTAACAACACGTATTAACAATACGTATTAACAACACATATTGAACCTAACGAACAAATTCGAGATATTAATTAAAAATATCATTGATCCTATGAAAGAAATATGCATTCTACAATCATAATCAAAGAAATGTCTATACAATATTACTCACTTTTGTTACGCTCGCTTTTTTTGTTCACTTATTTATTTGTGCATTGTTCTATGCACGCTTAAAATTCTCACAGAAAAGATATGTATATTATCCAATGTAATTTATACAGCTCAATGACTAATAAACTATATAAAATTGAAATTATATGTAGTAGCTCTACTGGTACATGTTAGACTGCATGAAAAGACAGTATTTTAATGAATGTTTTCTCTGTAACAGATATTTTCAATAGAACATTTTCAATAGAATGTTTTCAATAGAACCATATAGAACAGATCTTTTATATGTAGTGAAGCATGCATTGTTTTTCTATCTAAATCGCGCAATAAGTTCGCCTCTATTTTCTGGTTGTCATATTACCCAGTTGCAAAATTACATGTAAATATCTACTTTACAGTATTACAATGTATCGCAGCTAAGAATGTATCGTTATGGGCGGAGATGGGAGTAAAAGTGCTTAAAAATCTTCATAGTTCCAGAAAAATACGCCTTAGCGATAGATACATCAATGACAGTTCATACAGCTGTCACAGAACATCTGTACTAATATTTAACTAAATATGGTTTGACAGGTACGAGTTTCATATCTTATTAGGCTCTCTAGAAAGACTCCCTGAAAGGAAAGGAAACATATATATGGCACGTATACTTTCAGCGCAGACGATTATTCGTCGAAATCGTATATTTGGTGAGATTTCCAACCAAGTGTCTGAATACACCTAAAACAAGATGACATGTAAATAATTAAGAAACAGCAAAATGCTAAAAATGACAATTAAATCAAAGAGATTAAACCGACCATGTATAATTTTGATCTTTTTATAGTAAAGACTATATCGCGTTTGCCACTCATTAAATATTAAATTATAAAAAATTAATATTTAATTAAATATAATATAATATTAATATTAAATTATAAAAAATATAATATACGTTTGATAAACAAAAAATTTCATATACTTTTTCGCAGATAGCATAAATCCTTTTGGTCCACACGTAAATATGCATCCCTCTGGTGAACACTCGCCAATCAATTCTTTCAATAATTCGTCGGATACAGTACCGCGTCTACCTTCCCATTTATCTTCTGCTTGTGAAAGGATATGTGTAACTTTGAACCTAATGAACAAATTCGAGATAATAATGGTCTATATCAAGTTCGATAAAATCTGTTTTTATGTTCGAAGTATATATGATGGATATATGATATCCTTTGATGAATATGTGATATCTTAATGATAAATATAATTTTTGATATATGATACCAATATACCATTACGATATTGGCCGCTAACATTTTATTCGTCTCGTGCACACATATACATATTTGTATAATAATTACATATTATTTTAAACATAATTTTTTTTATCAAAATTTAAATTATATATATATTTCCATGCGCGTATACTTACTTTTTCTCCGTAGATACTTTGTCAAGCTGCGCCACGTAAAACATATTGTCTTCATCCTTATTGAAATTTAGAAGATTGATTAATTTTCTGAAAAAGATTTTAGAAATCAATTAAAAATAAACAGAAACAAATAATGTAATATACTAATTAATCTATGTTATTGTTAATACTTAACACGTTTTTTAATACTATTTTTATTTCGTATTATTTTACACTTCCGAGAATATAATATGATTTACGAATAAAAAGGGAATCTTCAAACGGAATATGCTAATACTTACACACTGCGCCTCGCTAAAGCTCGCTGAATTATTCCTAACATCGCGGTTAAACCCGTTCCACCTGCCAGCATGTGAATAACAGGATACCGATCGAAAGATTCGGTTACAAAGGCACCTAAACCATTGCTCATTATAAGGGTTTGGCCAGGTTGTAATTTGGTGATGGACGGACTAAGTGCGCCATTTGGATATCGCTTTATCATCAAGCAAATGCAATCAGGCTTGTAATTTGGCGCCATATCTTCGGGATGAAGGCACGGTGGGACAGGCGTATATAACCTTGATACTTCCATTCCTGCAACAAGAATATTATATTAGTATATTTTTAACAATATATATTTAGGTATTTAGTAAAAGGTAAAAATATATATAATACGAATGTGCGCTATATAGATTTTAAATTTCCATTTGTTGGTAAAATATAAGCTTATTTATATTTTACCAATAGAAAGTTAAATAAATCTGTTATCAATGGTCGCGTTCAGCAGACCAAGCCGCTCAGTAGCAATCGAACGTGATTAGCTCTTACTTTTAGAACCAACCAATCAACGCAGAGTGTTGATAAGACGAACTCAACAGTTGTATCTGCTGAACGCGCCTAATAAAATACATATTTTTTGAAAGCAGATATCTATGTTACTTACCCATTATATTCATTTTAACTTCTATATGTCTACCGACGGGAATTAGTTCTAGAAAATCTTTCGCACGTAAAACTAACAAATTAACTAGTTTGCAAAGGGGTGTGTTACTGAGTACTTCGTACTCTCTGTACGTGCGTTTGTTTGTGCTTGATTCTCGCAATAATGTATGATTTCCCTGAGATTTCCAAATATCTTTAACCCTCTTTGTGAACGTAAAGTCCACCTGCAACATATGAGATACAGACTTTGAATTTACGAAAGGCACACTGAGAAGTAACTATTTATAAATTGATTCAACAATTTACCAGCATTGTATCGAAATCCCTTTTACATATTGGCGGCCATTCCACATCTGCAATTAATTCGTGCTCGTGGATGATAATGTACTTTTCAAAAGTTAGCCTAAAGATGATTTTCGAGTCACTCAATCTTTGTAATAGGTAATATATTCCCGGATAGTCGCGTATGCCTTGATAAAAGAGTGTGATAGAATTAGATGTTTGCCTCCAATCTATATTCACATTAGGTGAATCCGATGAGTTTTCTTCAACTGTCTTTTGTGCTGAAACAATAAAAGTTTGTTTTAACCATTGTTTTAACCATTCCCACATCTTATTTAATGCACGATTGAATAAAAATCGATATTTTTATTACTGCAACTATTTCTATCCAACATTTTAGCTGCAAATCATTAATTCTACAAATACGCGCGCGAATACAAATAAATAAATATATATAAATATTTGAATAAAATGCAAATAAATTCAATAAAGACATCTCGATACTTAAATAATTGAAATAATTAAAAATATTCTATAAATGTTCGTAAATGATCATACTTCAAAAAGTAATAGAATTTTAACATTCATCGATTTACAAAAAAGCATTTCGTTCGTATTGTTTGCGAACAATGAAAACTTATATACGAACTTCTGTAATGAGCCAATACTATCTACGATTTATTAATCCAGCAATACTTCTCTAAATATAGATGACCTAAAAAACAATACGGTGCAACTGCTACAATGGGTACTTACCAGTGGAACATTTGCTTCGACCCAACGTTACGGACAAACAGTTGTTCGCATCCGTAACCGACTTTTCCGTTATGGAGGAAGTGCTTGACGCGGAGGAAGTTCCGCGACTTAATCTGCCTACGACGCATTTTTGCAGAATGCTCTGATAATTCACCCAAGCGTGCACCTGGAATTAACGATCTACGGGTACATAAAAATAATTACCGCTTAGCGAGACGATATAATGATGTAAAACGTGAGATAGGGAAGTGGAAGGTCTTACGTTTTCGAATAACTTCGTGGCATCTTTCCCGACGCCTCTCATCAATTCGTCAACTCCACCTGGATGGAAATCCATATAACGCGTGACGTTGAACACCACTCCTGCAATCGAAACCAAATGTGAAAAATAGAATTCAAGCTGAGCGATATCAATTTTATTGATATAAGTCAATAAATGGCAAAAAGTTAATTACACTAGCAGTCAAGCTGATTTTCATTATTGAGTAATTAAATAACCTGATTAAACTATTTAATATTTCGGATTTATTTTACGTAGAGTTAAAGCTTATTACATAACAATGAGCTGCGTACTGCTAATGGTACTAATGGTGCTAATGGTGTTTTGCAAATTGTCGATAAGAGTTCTTTTAGCGGAGGTACAGTGCAGAAATAAAACAAACCTCGGATTGCAATCCAAGCGTCGGTTTGCTTGTTATGATTAGCAAGCTCGGATAAGGTTACGACTTGTGATACACCACCGACTCCGGTTAAATCGACTCCCGAATTACCCAGACGGATCCAATCCATCAAACTATGTCCTGGTGCTAAGGCCGTCTTATTCCGTGGGTTTCCTGTAAAAAAAACAAAAGTAGAGATTTATCGCTGTTATTTGATTATAAATCGCATTAAATATTTAGGGATACACGTAGATAAAATAATATCATATTCACATCCCAAAATTATTATGCAAGTTATATAACTTATTTAATTTTCATACAATAATTCGCGCGTATTTAATTTTATTATTTAATTTATAATTACTTATCCACAATCAATTATATGGTTTTACTATTTCAATTATATCTCATAAGTTCTTAGTTAATATTTTCTTTTATCTGGCAAATATTACAATCTTTTCACGTTTTTAAAATAAAATTATTCGAAAACGTTTTTAACGATTGAAAACTTGTTCCTTCTATTGACGTCGTAATTCGATCTACGCATTACTGTACAAATTAGTGATTGAGAGCATAAAGGCGCCGTTTATCTACAGTGTACATGAGCACGTGCGAGTGCACGTAAACGCGATCGCAAATATAGATTAATTGGCAATTACACTAATTACTAACCGTCCTGGATCTGCAGACCAAGGCTCTGCGGAGACCCATTGCCATCCGCGGCGGAAACCAAAGAAGCGCCGCAGCATCGTGGCATTTTTTCATCGAGACGACAGGAATCGCGGAGACACGATCATTTTTGCAATTGCTTCGTGCAAAACGCGACACCGATTAAAGTTCTCGAATTATATCAACTCAATCAAGGAGTTCGCCTTGATAACATTGAAAAACTGAATTTTTTTAACGTTCTTAATTCAACACGAAGAAAAAAATAAGATGGAAAAGTGAATAAAATAGGCAAAGTAAACGAGGAGGTCCGTCTTTGAAACGACGAACAAAATCAGTATCAAACGTTGAAGACGTAATAATGTCACAGGTGATATCGATAACGTAATACGTATGTAGTTGATATGAGATATATATAGAGAAAATATATACCAATATATACATATTGGGCAAATTTATATACCGATGACTGCTACCGTTAAAACTAATTAAAACCAATTAAAGTACATGCAATTACAAACAACTAGCTAATTCACGAGACGGAAGTACCGTGCAAATTTAACTTTAATCAGATTTCAGAGATACGCAGATATCGTCCGCCAATTTACTGAAAATTTTTAATCCAATATCCGATAATCCAACACCTGTTTGATATCAAGTACCTTATACATGCTTTTTCATTTTAATTTAATTAATTCATTTTCAAAGCAACATAGTGCTGTTTTTAACTATATTAAAAAAAATTATTTTTATATGTTTTCTCTCTCGCTCGCTTTTTCTGATTTAATATACATCTAAAAAATACCCTACATTCATCGATGTCTTTTGATCACATATCTTTTGATAAATTTAGTTTTTTATTAGACAAATTGTAAATTGTTAAAGTATAATATTTGCATTGCACACATTATAAAAAAGATTTTCTTTCGTTTCTAAAATAAATTTGAAATAGAATCTATCAACAAAATTTTAATTTTGAGTTTAATTCAGCACAAGCCACATAACATTTTAAGAAATAAGAAACATTAGGACTAAAGAAATTCTTTATCACACTCTCATAATGACCCAAAAAATTAACTTATTTTTTGGGTCATTATGAGAGCCTAAAAAATGACCGGCTTCTCCGAATTCTTGTCAAAAAATCCTAATATCATAATAAAAGAAATAATCTCTTTAGAGAGAATGCCTTATACAGAACAAATATTTATGTTAGAATACACTCGTAAACTTATTTTTGGGATCATTATGAAAGCCTAAAAAATGACCGGCTTCTCCGAATCTTTGTCAAAAAATTCTAATACCATAATAAAAGAAATAATAATCTTTAGAAAATGCCTTATGCAGAACAAATATTTATGTTAGAAACACTAGATTGACCAGAAGAATTTTAATGAAGAAGCAAGTATATAAAGTGATCTTCCTCATCTAGTTAAGTTAAGTAGGTCCGACTAAGGGTAGGCTTCTTGGCTCAAGTCACCATCGATTCGTTGTACTAATAATAAAGATACGAGGAAAACCTTTAATTATTCAAGGTCCGTGTGCGATGAGACAACGCGCGGCTAACAGTATACCCGAATCGTTTACCTAATACGAGATACATCCGAAAAAGAATGACATGGCTATTCTACATTATCAAGGAGCAATGATCACTGCGATGGTTTTTCAAAACTGGGACGGAAACGCGATGCGGATCGCGGATCTCGTCGGCGACGAGAAACGAGAGACTAGATTCCGGTGATCTCGTGGTGAAGGACCGGAGGGTACTGCGCTGAAACACGCGGCCGAATATAACCCTGAGACAGGTAGATCAATATAGTAGCGATGGACGACGCTCAGCTCAACACGCAGGATCTCTCGCCAGTCGGAGCGCGCTTCTCCGCGTATCAAGATCAACAGTAGAGAAGTCAGTAACACGGAAGGCATATCAATCACGTAATTGATTAAATGAAGTGTTATTTGGTTAAAATAATGAAACCGAGTGGACCGTCCCAAATGAAGTGATAATAAGTCGTGATTAAAAATGGGCAAAAACAGTATCTTCGCGCTATATACCAATTTTCGTACAGAATTATTTTGGCATGATATACAATTTTAAGAATTTTGGAATTTGAAATATTTTGATATTTGAAGAATTTTATACATCGTTGGAAAATTATAAAAAGGTATCATAACTTAAAAAGTCCTATTTTTTATATTCTCTATTTTTTATATGCTCTCTTACGTTTCATACAATTTTCTTTGGTTCACGAAATATGAAATAGACAGTGCAGCTTATGTAATACTGCTTCTACTTCGATTGATTGAAAGGGCACTTAAAAGAATCACATGTTCTTACCGGTAGCCGATCCGGACGATGGCATTGTTTCGGTTTTTGCTTTCACTTGCTCGCGTTGATTGGGCTTAATGACTCCAGTAGGTAATCTTAAGGTATTCCTGACCAACAGGCTCGTAGGTGAAGACGTTTTCACGTCCACTTTCTTCATTTTGTCCTGTATATCATCGGTGTCAGAATTATGACATTTATCTTTTCCATTCTCATCCCTCGATTGGGTCACCGCAGAATTGTTCTTCTTCATTGATTCCATCAGTTTCCTTTCGAATATGGAAAGTCAGAGAAAGTAAAAGCGTTATGCTTCGTCACATACGTCCTGATGAAGATCCCATGGTTTCTCGTTGAACTCTGTCACGAAAGAATTAAAGCAAATAATTATTTCGACGAAGTCACTGATGAAAATTTAATACACTGTCATAATAATTACTTTTATGCGCGAAATTATAATTACAATTGTATAATTTATGGGTATAATTATTATAATTATTATTTGGATTATATTATGTTAAAATTAACAGTTTAATATCACCTGATTTAAAAAGGAAATTTATATCTTGGAAATTAAGATAAACAAAAATTATTGTATAGTAAATTTTGTACACTCAAATATCATTTACAGCACAAAGTAATATAAAACGTCAAGTGCAAATACGGAAAATAATTCTATTAATCATATTTATGAATACCGTAAAGTATTTCGGGACAAGATAAAATTTTTTAAAAAGAAAAAACAATTAAATTCCACTAAAGACAGATAGATTATTCTTTCTTTTACAATTTTTTTTTTTAAATAAGTTATGAAGTTATTTTTGTATGTATATTACGTCTTCTCTAAAATCAAAAACTCGTAAAGACTAACAACTTGTGTATTATCGCATTGCATGTGAATCACCAGGAAATAATCATCATCATCCATTTGCATTGCATGGTTCGCAAATTTAGAAAGCGAAACGCATTAGGACACGACCAGCATTCGCTCTCAATTACTTTCTCCATACACTTTCTCTTTTTTGATTGTCTCCCTCAACAAATATATTAAACATACTTGAACTCAACTATATGCATGCACGCAAGATTTATTTAGTTGGAAAGTATAGGTAAGAGTTCAAAGAATCCTAGTATTTATATATAAAATTATAAAATTATAGGCTATCTCTATTTAAACCCATGTTAAAATCTTAAAATATAAACATACTATATCAATGAACTATATCAATTAAAAAACTGTTAATGGACTTAGATCCAATATATTTCGACATTTTCTTATATTGTAAAAATTGCCGTATCCAAAATATATAGAATATGTTTTTCATAGAAATCTCTATTATTAATGAAATACTTTGAACTTTAAAATATTTCTAATACTCCAATGTTTGTTCCTCGCTTAAGGCTGCGTTCAGGGAGACGCTATTAGCGCTAACAGCGTCGTTCTATCTTTGTCATCTACTGATAGTTGAATAAGGACAGAGCACGCTCATAGCGCTAAAAGCGTGCTCGCCGAATGCAGCCTTAGAAAGAGATAAATATTGAAACTGAAAATATACAAACAAAAAATATGAGATTAGCCGAACACTAGTACATATTCAACGATTAAATCAGGAAATGTAAATTCTAAAATAGTTTCAGGATTAACTTTGAACTCGTAACATAATTATGTGCATAAATAATATTTTCTCTTAAAGAGTGTATATTCTCTTCTTAATCTTGTCTTATTGTTAGTTTTATTCATGCTTATTATTTCAAACTATAAAAAAAACCATTTAAATAATAAAATAAAATAAAGTAAAAAACTACAAGATATTTATTGAAGTTAGGAAAAATGTAATTATACATCCCTTTAATAATTTATTTCGCCCTTAAGACTACATAAACTGTTTGTATAGAGTTAAATAAGCATAAAGAAAGAATTTCAGCAAAATTAAATTAAAAATAAATATTCCAATATTTTTTTCGTATAACAAGAGCATGTCAAACACTATGTATTTAAGGATTAGAGGAATAGATAACGGAGTGCTTAGGCACATAAAATTGATGATAAACGATGAGACTTCGATTTTGTTTGTGACCTATGGAAGATCTCGCGCGGCAGCATTCTTGATGATGCAAGAATAATAACAAAGTTGCGCGGAGCGTTAAACTCTTTGTTGAGTGATTAGGAGGTAAGTGGTTGCGACGCGACATTCGGCATTCTGCTACGTCTCAGTGAAGAGCGAGCTTAAGTGTGCAACCTTTCCTACAGGCGCCTCCTGCCTTTGGACTTTACTTGGGCCTTAGTAAATATTAACCGAGGTATCCCGCATATCTTACTTATTTTAACGCTTACATCATGTACATTTAAAAAAAACAACTAGAATGTAAAATAAAGATAAAATACTGTTAGATTCATTCTGAGGATAGTATTGATTTTGTTTAACCGTCGTTATTTATGGACCTTTCCAATATCAGTCTCATAAGCCTTGCATTTTGCGGACGGGAGCTTATATTTTTTTCATGAGCAAGTAGTCAAGCAAGTGTTGTTTTGCAAGAACAGGTCTTTCAACCAAGTTCAGTCATGAGCTCCCTCGACACGCGCGAATATCCGTGAAATAAGGTAATTTGCATGATAATAAAAGACCATGCGCAAACAAAAATAGAAAATATCTTTTTTAATATTTAAAGAAAAATGGCAAGTTTTCAATTTTCTAGGGAAAGAAAATCTTTTATTTTTTAGTGTATATACTAATAAACAGATAAAATGCATTAAAAATTTATATAAATTTCTTTGTCATATATTATAAATAATACAAAATTCTGCCCACAAAGCGAAAAGCAAAAAATAATTTTAAATCTGATTTTTTAAGTAAAAATGTACCTGCAAGATTATAATCTTATCTTTCTGTCAATAAGATTGTGATAAATAGTTGCTGCCGATAAATTGATGATAAATAGTTTAATTGTTATAAATCCAGTTATAATCAAATTCTTATCTCTCTGGCTTTATCTTTAAATATATATGTTGCAAAATAATATATATTAAAATATACACGAAAAGAACGGTTTTGCTGAAATATCTAAAAATTTAGCCAGATACAGATCTGAAAATAATTTTGTTAGACTATCAAAAGTAACTACGTGGAACGCTCACACATTATGATAATGCTACAAAAAGTTTTGATATTCCAGCAAATATTTTGGGCGTCCTACATAATTATTTTAATAGTCCAACAAAAATTATTTTCAGATTCGTATCTGGCCAAATTTTTAGATATTTCAACAAAACCATTCTTTCCGTGTAACATATTAAATGTAACATAATATATATAATATTAAAGACAGTGGCGTAGCCAGAGGGGAGGGATTAGGGGGAATCCTCCCATCCCGAAATTTTTGAACCCAATATGAAAATATGAAAATAAAAGCCGAGAGAGAAATGAAATGGTAAATGCTTTAGAAAATGACCTGAATAAATATTGTTATCTTGTTTAATTAAAAAAGTTAGGAGTTGTTCTGTGATTTTAATTTGTTTAAAATTCCTCCCGAAATAAAATCCTGGCTACGCCCCTGATTAAAAATTGTGAAGAAATGTGATATCGAGTCTACAACTCGATGTGCTCTCCAATTCTCAACGAATTCAATTTTCCTGGAAAGCGTTCCACACGCCGATTTTTATTTCCAAAATTGTACCGAGTATAAACGGTCATTTTCGCGGGACTATGTCGAAACTCACCAGAATTATATTTATATTTCAACCCTTGTTCGCGGCATACGTGAAACATGCGAGCAAACTACCCCGGATTAGGTTACTTGTTCGATGGTTCGACAATCTATATATGCGTCAATCGCCAAGAGAGGTTCAGGACGATTAACGACAATTAACGTGCAGGAGCACGCGCCGAATGTCACAATGGTTTGTCACTCGAACACACGCGTGCGTTCCACCGGAAAGGTTAAATGGCCTCGAAAATCGCTCGGGATCGTGGCCACGTTTCGGAGGTTAGGTTCTGGCTGTTCCGTGCAACTGCTCCGTCTCGCGGCCAACTTCATGCTCGTGGAGCGTTCTCTCACGGCAAGGCTGTATCCTATCTTGTGTACCTTGAACCCATGAGTTAATTTATAAATACGCGTTCATTCAACCGATTTATTAGCGTTTTTATGTTGTTGTTTTTTTTACTCGATACGAAGATGGAAAGAACTTTTTTAAACACTTTGGTAAACACGAAATGATTATGATATATGCATCATTAAAAAACATGTCAACGAAAATAGCGTATGATGATGATGCTATAATTATCCCAGCAAACATAAATATATAATTGCCGTATAACGTACACGTAATGTAAATATAATATGTCGTATGAACCCCGGTAAAAATTTTTTCATATATAAACATATATAAACACGTATGAACATACACGGAGAAAATTTTATATTAAAAATTATTATGTATGGCAGTAGCCGTGGACCATTAATTGCTGGAATTATAAAAATTTTTACTATGTTTTTCTATGGAAAACATAGTAAAAATAATTTATAAATATAAACATATATAAACACATATAAACATATATATAAGCATATATAATTATGTATGAAATATGTTCATACATGAAATTTTTCATATATAATTATATATAATCACACATATATAATTTTTCTATACATTTATATAATATATGATTTTATATGATTATATATGAAAAATTTCATGTATGGACATATTTCATACATAATTATATATCTTTATATTTATATCTTTATATATGTTTATATCTGTTTATATATGTTTATATATATTTATATATGAAAAATTTTTTATCGGGACGTGTTATACGACATATCCACGTTATACTCAGTGTTTGCTATATCTCATTAATCTTTAATGAAATATATAGAAACTTTAATTTTCTTAAATTGCCAGTAAATAATTAACATATAATAAATTGTAAAACGACTTGACTGGCCATAGATGGTATTCTATTTATTACTACGTATCAACCATACGGATTGTGGTCCTCTACGAGTATTAAATTTTTTTTAATAATAATAATGCTATAAAGGGAGGGGGGAGAATGTAATAGATGCTTTATAGCATTATTATTATTTTAAAAAAATTAAAAAATTTTTTTTCCTCGTAGAGAGGACCACAATCCGTATGGTTGATACGTAGTAATAAATAGAATACCATCTATGGCCAGTCAAACCGTCTTACAATTTATTATATGGAAATATATAGAGTTCAAAGTTTGTTGAAGACAAATATAATTTTGCGGAACAAAAGATATTTTTTATGCTCAATTGAAGCCTCAAAATAAGCCCAATAAAGAAATAAAAAAAAGACAGAATAGATATTGACAAATTGTTTATTTTTATTTACTTTATAATACATCATACACTATAACAAATTTCTAATAAATCTACAATCAACTTTTGAGAATTTAACTTTCTACATTTTTCAGTCGTGGGAAGTTCCCTGAAATCGCTCAGAATCTGTCATTGACCTGTAGACTGCAGGGAAAGCCACTTTTGTGGGTCCGAACAAATCTCGAAATTCTGCGCAACGTGTATGTTATTTATACAGATAATTTTTTTTAAAGAACATTATTTTAATGAAAAATTGCCGGCAGCGTAAAGGTAAAAAATTCATTGAAATAATATATAATAAAACATAATATATTCGCGGGTTCGAAGGACTCTGTGCATCCGGATGCGAGATCGAGGGTGCGGCAGGTTCCAAGATGTTCCAAGGACGCCCCTGCGATTCGCCGTGCCGCCCGCCCCGCGCTCCAGCCCGCTCGATTCGCGAGAGATCGGAGCGGCTCGGGCGGAAGCCGAACTCCGCTCCGAAGCCGACCGGAGTGAAGTGAGTGAGTAATGCGCGCGGCGCACAGTGGACTGCGCGGCGGTGGTGGGCGAATTGTATTCGTGTCGGTATCGGTCGGCGCGTCGTTCTCTCCGGTGCGAAAAACGGAGCCGCGGTCGTCGGCAGTCTACGTTCGGTGCTCGGAAAAATCGCCGGTCGCATTTCCAATCGAGACTCGCGGAAGGAGAGAAAGAGACGGCAGCGAGAAAGGAGCGAGGGAGAGAAAGAGATATATATATATATATATATATATAGAGAGAGAGAGAGAGAGAAAAAGGAGTACAAGCAGGATCCCGTTGCATCGTCGATGACTCCTGGTTTAAATCGCTCGCCCATCCCGGTGAGTACTCCCCACTGCGTGATCCGCCCCGAGGGATTTACGGAAGAGACTGGGCGGCGGAGGGAGGGTAGGGGGAGAAGGGTCGGATCGTCTCTCTTCTTCTATCGACGTGCTGGCTGACGCGACACGCCGGCAATCTCCATTTGCGTGAAGGTTCCGCAGGCGATACGCGGATACAAATCGACCGGATCGCGTCGCGAGCGCGCGCGAGATATAGTCTCGAGGATCGAGACGGCACCGGGGTCGAGCCACCTGTCGTTGTCCCTTCGTTGTCCCTTCGATACGAGAGATATCACCGCGAGTGTCGAGTGAACAGCTCCGAAATTATAAATAACAACATCGTCGCGAGACAAAGCGTATTACCGATTCCGCTGGAGTTCCTCGAACGTTCTGTGCGTGCGAGATATCTCCTGACGGACATCGACGAGCGTGCAGGTAAACGGATACTCCCGGCGGAAGATACTCGTCGCGAGATAGTCCCTCGAGTAACGGGAACGCCAGATTAGGTGAATGTCAACCCGCCGACGCGTATGGCTGCAAGCCAATCGGTTCTTCCGGTCGAATTCCTGCGGCAGATTAAGGGAGAAGACGCACTTGAAAATGACCAAAATCAAAAATCTTTATTTTAAAAGTATTATATTAAAATTAATATTAGAACTAATATTAAATGTATTATATTCAAACTAGTATTATATTAAAACTAATAGTTAAAACTAATATTAGTTTTAATATAATATTATTAAAACTAATTAATAAAACTAATATATTAAAACTAATATTAAAACTAATATTGGTTTTAATGTACTATAATATACTACAATATTTTAGTTTTAATATAATATAATACTAGTATATTAAAACTAATATTAAAAAATTTTTTTTTGAAAAGTAGATTGTCTCCTGCATAATTCGAGCTACGTAAAATAATCGTTGGTTGTGTCTGAATGACTGAAAAAAAGAAGTTGAAGGTATAGTCTTCTCGCAATCTGAATAGCGAAAAGTGGATGATCAAGAAATAACTATAAAAAATTTGTTTTAAACTTTTATTTGATTTCTCACCCAGTCAGAAAGGTGACGTCGATTTAACGTTAATTGGACGTCGAAGAGGTTGACAGCTGGTTAAGTCGAATTGATCGACGTCTTCGACGTCGAATTACGGTTGATCGACTAACTTTTGACTACATGTACAGTTGACCCGACGTCGAATCAATGTTGAAGGTTGAAGATTCGTTGATATTTGATACGATTTCGACGTCGAAACAACCAAAATTTCAACTTATTTCGACATCATTATCGACATTGATTCGACGTCGGGTTAACCGTACATTTCTCACTGGGCACCTAGTAGTATCTTCTATTTGTACCCTTTTAACTTGAAATATAGATAAAAAGACAAAGAGACTAAAAAAATTGTAAAGGATGTGAGATTGTAATGTCGAATAGTGTCAAAATCTTTGAAGCTTTTTTCTGAAAACTCATGTTTCTCCAATTTTTATGTACCTTGGGAAATATTGGATTGATTTAAAAAAAATTTTTTTTTAATTTCTTTCGAAATTAATGATTTTTTTAAATCTGCGTCTAATGTCCATTTCTACCAAAGTAGATTAACTTTAATATTGGTTTAACTTACTCTTTATCTTTTTCTAATTCTAAGAATTCTTAGAACTAGAAAAAGATAAAGAATAAGTTAAACTAAAACGATAATAAGTATAGGACCGACGAAATTGTGAAATATAAATGAGATTAGGCTAAATGTCGGTCTGCGACGGATCTTGGTGTCTAATAATAATTTTTTGGTGAATATTCCTGCTCATGCGAACTACGCGCCGCATATTCGTCGGTCTTAAAACACAATCCTTACATGAAGCCGGAATAATTAATTCACATATTAAATTGATGAGCAATTCAATCATTTTGATGCTAACAAGCATCTATGAGATCCCCTTTCCCCGAAAACTGTAAAGAAATTATTGCGAAAAATAAAACCTCAAAATAACACCTAAGTTAAACCAAGATTAAAGTTAATCTACATCCTAGGAAGAACAGAAAGTCATGATGACGTCAAAATGATCTCAAAATGACGTAAAAAGCATCATTTTGACGTCATCATGACTTTCTGTTCTACTGGGGATTGGTAGAAACATATAAATTTGACATCATTTTTCTGCAGACCGATCAGAGAATGGAGGAAACGTTATCGTTAGCGATGACAGCCTTGGACGAAATTACACATCCGCGTGTCAACGATTGTATTCGACGCGCTGCTTCGCGCATCACCGTGCGTTTCGTGCTCCTTTCCAACAGAAAGGAGCACGAAACGCACGTTTTAACCTTTGCTTTTTACTAGACAATCTTGATTAATTAAGCCCGCATAATTGCCGCTTCACCGTTTCTTTCTGTATTATGGTATAATTGGTCGTAAAGATGAGTTATTAGTTGGACAATTCACTAGCCTTATAAACCCTGATAAACCGATCATGAGAGACCGCATCGATCGTCTAATAGAATTAATTTACCGTCAATGAAATAATTCTCGATTTTAGTACTGTGTCGTAAATAATGTTAATTGTGACTTAGATTGACTGATTGAATTCGTAGCGCAAAAAAGGCGATGCCGTCGACAGATGACGAACTTTCGTAACGCGGCGGTATTCCTATCATTTTCTTTATTCGTTCGCACATCCACAAAATATATTTGTATCTAAATGTATCAAATATAATATTATCTTTCATTTGCGACAATTTACGTCAGTAATAATGTTTAATAATGCTAAATACCGAGAGATTGCAGCATATAAATAAAAGGAATATAATCACAGAAGAACATACATTAAATATTGGAAATTGTATTAAAAATCTTAAGTAAGATAAAATAATAAAATCTTATGTATTAGGTGCGCAACTAAGTTCCCGCTGTTTGTCAATAGATGGCT
>NJRP01000186.1:385266-395829 GCA_003063835.1 Aphaenogaster floridana
TGAAATTACTAATGAAGAACGTGCTGTGATAGTGGCATTACATCAGGAAGGATATTCGATACGAGCAATAGCTCGTTAGTGGTAAAATTTTGTTGATGGTAAAATACTTTTGACCGGTAGTATATATATATAGTATTTATATATATATATATACTCGACATGCATTTAATATAAAATTTCTTACAATACTTGATGTTCCATAAGTTTCATAATATATGAGTAAGTTTATATGGTATGATTATGTTGTGTGACTTTTGCATTTCTAAAATTCTAAAGAAACATTTGTATTATAATATCTAAGCAAGAGAGTGTACATCAATTTTATGACCATTGCTTATTAGGACTTCTCGAAATAATATAACAATCAATGTTGCGATATTAATATAGCTAATCGTACTGATGGTATCATTTAATTCAACATAAAATAAGAGCATCGCCACATGTACATACGCGCGCTCTTATTTGAGAGGAAGAGAAAAATTTAATTCTCAAAACGAGACATTAAATGTTTGTGTGACAGAGAAAATATCTGTATACAAATATCCAATTTTAAGTTGAATTGCAGTATTTATATACCTCAGATTCTATGTAGAATTTTCTATTTTCATACGTGATGTATGTGAAATCAGATGGTAGCAGGGTGCTTTTGGTAATATGTGATAAGACATTCGATGTTATTTAAGACATGTATTGATGTTGAGAATTTATATATATATATTTTATCTACCGAAAAAAATAAATTTTTATTACATTAATTCATCACAATTATATCCTCCTCACATCCACTGTTCTTTTTTCAGCTGACATGCCGAGTAACATAAACTACCTTATTAATATGGATATTTCCATAAAGTAAAATAATTTTATAACTTAATTAAATATTTTTATAAGTAGTCAATATAATGTAACATAAATGAAAAAAGTGAAAATTGTAAATTATCACGTTTAAAATATAATTTTAAGGTAAATATATAATATTATATCACATTGCGTCAAAATTATTGAATATTT
Source organism: Aphaenogaster floridana (assembly GCA_003063835.1). Taxonomy (NCBI): domain Eukaryota; kingdom Metazoa; phylum Arthropoda; class Insecta; order Hymenoptera; family Formicidae; genus Aphaenogaster; species Aphaenogaster floridana. The sequence goes on from NJRP01000186.1 coordinate 386,278, forward strand.
AAACGCAGTGCATAATAAACGATGTTTTAAAAACGATGTTCTACAAATTTTCTAATTTATTTTATCTTCGTATTAGATAATTTATTACATATATATGTAATAAATATAATGCAAATATACAAAAAAAATTTATTGATGGAAAAACAGTCATTGGAAGAACAAATGTCAGTATATGTTTAAAATAGAGCGAATTCATAGGCTAAAAAAAATGTATTTTAGTTTAATTATATAAATGACTACGTCATTTTAAAAAAAATAGATTGTATCTAAAATATTTATTTTGTTACTAATTGTAAGTACGAAGTACGATTTTAACAAGACTGCATTATTTGTAAATGTATATGTAAATGTACATTTATGTGTTTCATGAAACCTCTCATGCTCATTCATTCTTCAATTTTCATAATTGAAATTAAATTTGACCAATCAATTATTATAAATTCCGAGACATACCTGATCCCTGTACTAAAATATATAGGAATGATCGAGATACCACGAACAGCCCTTATTCTCTTTGTTATAGCTCTTCTAATACTAATTAGATTGTTTTAGCAAGAGCTGCCTATATTATAAAACTGCCTAATTTATAAAACAGGTACTACAGTTTCAACAATTGTCATAATTAAGTTAAACATGCTTGACGTAAGGATCATAATACCATAGAAGCAGAATATATCGTGTTCTGTCTGTCAAATTTAATATTTTTGCATGTTTTTCATAAGTACAGTTTAAAGATAAAAACATCCTTATGTTTTATAGTATAAGTACAGTTCAAGGAAAACGTAAAACAGTAAAAACGTCTTTACGTTTTATAAGTATAGTTTAAGGATAAAAACGTCCTTATGTTTTATAAGTATAGGTAGTTTAAGGCTGGTATTTCATTTGTCGTACGACAAAATTTTCAAGCGTGTTGATTGGCTACGAGATAGAGACTCGAAAATTTCTCTATCCAGCAGCCAATCAACGTGTTTAAAAATTTTGTCGTACGACAAATGAAATAGCACCCTAAGAATATAAAAATGTGTCCTTACATTTTTATAAGTATATTATAGTTTAAGGATAAAAAGGACTTTTTAGTGCGCTTTTACTCACTTCTAAGTCTTCTTAAGATCAATATAAAAATTTCACTTCCTGGTTTTATACATTCCAAGAAAGCGGAAATCTGCAACCAGAAAAGCACCGAACCAAATTATATCTAAAAAATAGTCTACAAGGAAACCTGTTGCTCTATCGATAAAATTACGATATCCCGAGATTGTTCGAATCTTAGAACATATACATATATATGTTCTAAGGTTCGAATCCGTTATCCACAGATTTGTGTCGCTTATAAAAAAACTCCTTCAAAAAGAAGAGATAGATTTCGATCAAACATAAGTACTTAGATCTACATCGGCATTACGTTATGAGATTTGTATCGCTTATAAAAAACTCCTTCAAAAAGAAGAGATAGATTTCGATCAAACACATAATAAGTACTTAGATCTACATCGGCATTACGTTATGAGATTCGTTTCTTCCGACGGCGTTTCGCTATTGCCAGTAGCGATAAGAGCCTTCCCTTCTAATCTATTGTCCAACGAGTTGTCCTTGCTGCTCTCGCTGTACAATCTGCTGGAGATCATCTCGAACTCGTTCAAGTTTATGTCCGCGTCGAGGAACGCCAAGTTATTCGTATCTCTGGGCTGATCCGTTCCATCATCGGAATGATGCGACTCGTTTACGTTTCCGTTACTGATTCGTTCGTGTAATTGTTCCTTAACACTGTCCTCGCCGTTTCTTGTCGCAAACCCCATCATCTCTCTATCTTTGTTCCATCGCTTGTTTATCACATTTAGCTCTACGTCCATCTGCGTCGCCCTCCCGGAAGAGTGCTTCGCGAGATCGTCGGAGTTGTTCAGGGATGTTTTGTCCGCGTTCATCGAGACGTTCGAGCCATCGCTCCTCTGATGGTTTCCGTTTGCGGTTTCCGATCCGTCTCGAAGGTTGGCCGGTTCTTGCACGTCGACGTGACACTCTTTTCCCTTTTTGGCGGCGGCGGCGGCGAGCTCGGCCTCTTTCATCGCCGAGTGGATGACCGGCTCAGCCCACAATCCCGGGTTGAAGGCTGGCCCCGTTCCACCAAGCTCCGCCGGCAGGATGTCTGTCGGCAGGTGTTCGTGAAGCGTGCTGAGATTGTTGCCGTGCAGATAAATCTGCGAGAAAAGAAACGATAACATCTTTCTGCGCTTGGCGGCTATTTGTAATGAGTCTAAACAATAATTTGTAGCCATTTATGCAGATTCCCGAAGGTACCGATTTACTGAGACACTCATCTTACTCCATGTTTTTCTTGCAGATTACGCTGTACACAAGCAACAGAAATTAACATCGTATGTTATCCTAAATATAACAACAACTGAATCGGAACTGAATTACCCTCCAAGCCTAGTTGTCCTATTTATTATAATAATAAATTTTTGTTGCAATAAATGCCAGTAACATTTTACAGTTCCAATAATCATCTTCCATCGCGTGCATCGAAGCATGATTATAATTGTGTAATGTATCTCGGAAATTTTTATTCGTGTGCACCGCTTATGCGTGCCTCACCTTATTCCGTGTCTTCTCGTCCAAAAACGGCTTCACCAGGGCCAGAGTCGCCTGGACGTAAAGCGGTGCCGAGAGGAAATGTATTGCCTTGAATCGGGCAGGAAATCGCCCACGTAGAGCAGCTATTAGGTTTCGTAGAGCCGCTGCACCCAGTGCGCCGCCCTGCCGTAACGAGAATCCGCTCCAGTCTACCACGGCAACGAAACCGGATTGCTGAAGAAAAAAGAAGCGTAGGTCATCGTTAAGCGTTCAGGCTGGGTGTAATAGTGCCAGCGTGGAAGTGGACGCTGTGTCTAGACCGGTCGTCTAGATTTAGCTGAATGAAACAGCACCACGTTACCGTTGGCTGAATTCAAAACGCCTCGTTAGAGGTACGATTATCGTTGAACTTCGAAACTCGACACGTACATTTTTATGTTAATATTAAATTTAATAAAATTTAAGTCAATTTAATTGATTTTAACAATTTAATAAAGTTCAATATTAAATTTTATAAATTCTACATTAATACAAATTCAATTTTTCAAAATATTATAATATAAATTTAGTAAGTAAAACTATTATTAACCCTTTCGCGCCTCCGGGACATATATGTCCCACCTACGGAAAAATTCATAACTTTTTCAAATAATAACCTTTTGGTAAGCGGCTTGGCTTATTTTATTCATGGGGGATCAACACTACTCGGAAAAAAATTATGTTATTCAATTTTTATTATGAAAAATTGGGTCAAATTTTAAGCAAAAATGGAATTTTGGGGTTAAAAATGTTAGTAGTTCAACACCAACTTCTAAGACGGAATAAATCCAGATAAGTTGGTTTTTAGGGTTTTTGGGGTTGCTGATCCAAAATCTGGTATCAGATTTTTAAAATTAAAAATAGTGGATCCAATATATGGACAACAATAAACGAGAAAATTTCAGAAAATTAATATTTTTTTCTTTTTTTTTGTTTTAGTAAAAAATCTTCTATATTATGAACCTGAAAAAGATCCCGTAGTCCTTTTTCTTTTACTGCTCCTGGATTTGCCGGGGGCGTTAAAGGATTAATTTAATAAAATTTAATATTGAACTTTTATTTTTATATTATAGTATTTTATATATAATATTAAACTTATTGTTTTACTTGCTATAATAATAGTTTTACTTGCTAAATTTATATTATAATATTTTGAAAAATTGAACTTATATTAATGTAGAATTTATATTTTTATGTCTTTACGATTTGACTCTAGTCTATACCAACACAAAGAAGATATAGCTTTCAAGTAAAATAAACTCTTAGAAATTTGTTAATTTAAAAATGTGACAAAAGCAGCAACTTAATAATAGCTGATTTTGTAGAATAAGCGATTGACTAATAAATGATGAGTGTTGCACTTGATTTTTGTATTATAATATTTTGCAAAATTGAACTTATATTAATATAGATTTTATATTTTTATGTTTTCACGGTTTGACTCTATATCAAAACAGAGAAGATATATGTGTAGCTTTCAAGTAAAATAAGCTCTTAAAAGTTTGTTGATTTAAAAATGTAACGAAAGCAGCCACTTAGATAATAGCTGATCTTGTAGAATAAGCGATTAACTAATAAATGATAAGTGTTGCACTTGATTTTTGTATTATAATATTTTGCAAAATAAAACTTATATTAATATCCCGGTAAAAAATTTTTTATATATATATTAACATATATAAAACTTGTATAAACATATATAAACATGTATAAACATATATAAACATATTAATTATGTATCAAATATGTCCATACATAAAATTGCTCATATATAACCATATATAACTTTTCTATACATTTATATATAATTATACATAATTATATATGAAAAATTTCATGTATGGACATATTTGATACATAATTATATATGTTTATATCTGTTTATATATGGTTTATATATGTTTATATATGTTTATATATGAAAAATTTTTTACCAGGATAGAATTTATATTTTTATATTTTTTCACGGTTTGGCTCTATACCAACACAGAGAAGATATATATGTAACTTGCAAATAAACTAAGCTGTTAAAAGTTCGTTGTTTTAAAAATGTAACGAAAGTAGCCACTTGATAATAGCTAATTTCGTAGCATAAGCGATCGATTAATAAATGGTGAGTGTTGCACCTGATTTCGAGGATCCTGAATAAGTATTTCCAGAACTAAGAAGATCGCTCGTTGAACGGACAATGCAGGCACAGCTACGGGATCCCATTGTGACGCTAAAATAACCAGCACGCATCTGCCTTTCCTACATTGATCCATAATAAAACAAAAACCAATAAAATTGTAAGATACTTAACTAATAAGTATTACATATTATTCTTTGTTTTATCCACGTTATTAAAACAATTATAAAAATAAGATTTTCGCTCCTCTTCTAAAAAGCTCAAATCACCAGAATAATTCATTTAAGAACCAGAACCAAATCATTTAAATATCAAATAGTTCATCGATCAAGTTTGTTTTCGCAAAAAAATATATACCGTGTTAATATTTATGCGCAGGACGAAGCTTCGTTAGTCACGCACCGTTATCGGCACGCACGTACGCAACGCGTGCCGATAACGGAAAGGATAAGAACAAATTAACAGCACGCACGTCACGAGCTAGCTTCCTGCAAGAGATTATTGTTCGTACCTGTCTCGCGCGGGCAGGACACCCGGTATGCCCGCGCGAAGCGCACGCTGCAACGCTGGGTCTCGGGCGGTGAGATTACCGAAGATATCCTGACGATGCGTTATTTGCGCCTGATAAGCGGCTATCAGAGCCGCTGCCTGCTCGGTACGATACTTCCGGGCTAGCAGGAAGCGCGTGATATATTCATCCGTGCAATGCTCCAGGTCTAGAAACAACAGACGGATACCGATGGTCATTGTGATGCTACCCGCAAGATGTGCGATCGGAAACAATTCGAATGTGAATAATCCCCGGAAGTGTGTACGCAACACGCGCCGAACATACTAATATTTCTTCTTCATCGTCGATGACGTCTACCTTTTCGCGATTAAATGAAGGATCACTAACTTTCATTCGGGCAGTTATATAAGGTGGATATCTTTAGTTGAGACTGGACAATAGAATAACTGGATTTTCGTTTTTTATCTCTTGTCCATTTCATCGCTACGAGCCGCCTAGAGCGGTACTCCGATCTTGTATTTAAGATCGTCTTAACTGTCTTAAGTATGACTTGGAGAAATTATGCAGTTATTGCATTGCTGAATGAATTTTTAAAATCACCTAAAAGTAGACTTAAGACGATCTTAAATATAAAATAAAAATTATTTTATTTCATGTTAGTTCTTTATTTGTCAAATATCATATTTAAATCATCAATAAAATAAACTAATTCCCGGTATAAAATTTTTCACATATAAACATATATAAACATATATAAACATATATAATTATATATGAAATATGTCCATACATAAAATTTTTTATATATATAATCATATATAATCATATATAAAGGGTATATATGATTATATATGATTATATATGATTATATATGTTTATATATGTTTATATATGTGTTTATATATGTTTATATATGTTTATATATGTTTATACATGTTTATATATGTTTATATATGTTTAAATATGAAAAATTTTTTACCGGGAAAAGATCTACGTTCTAATAAACCATTTCGGAAAGTTTTGATGGTAAATAAAAAAAAAGAATAACTCCTTTGAAGAAAGGATTGCAAAATCAGATTTCTCTCACAAATTGCAAACCCGAGTAGCAATTAATAGTTGGCCAACTGTTGGCCGTTGGAGATATAACATTGGCCCAATATTTTGTGCTGCTTGGGAACCACGACATATTTGTTTAACCGTTAAAATTACGTGCTTAAATGTTTTCGTAGACACAGATGCGATAAATTGATTTCGACATTTACATGTTTTACTTGATGCAATTTCATCTTACCTACATTCGGCATTTGCCGAAGTATAGATCTGACAGTTTTAATGGCCAGCTTCTTATCACGTTTATCGAACCTGCCCCCTTCTTCGTAAATACTACGTGCCAAGCTGCTACGACCTCGGGCAGGATCGCACCACATATATTCGCAGTACTCGGACATTTTGCTCCCCTTTTTGGATCCGTGTCAATGATCTGAAACATTGCGATAAATAAAACATTTTTTCATCGTACATATTTTCATCATTTCAAAATGTGCAATGATATTTCCCCAATATCGATTTCCGACATTCTCGAAGCATTCAACTCAAGACCTGATGAGAAATCTGGCGTCGAAGGTTCGTAAATGAAAGAGATTTGCGCCTGCGATATAAATATCTATAAATGCACATGTTAATTTTGTTGAATTTAATTTAATCGTCGAGCTTGAAAGGAAAGTAAAATCGAGGCCAAAACGGTCAAAATTAATCGCCAAAAACAGTGGCGTACCAACTTATGATTGCCCCCCCCCCGCAAACCCACGCAAAAGGCCCCCTAAAATTTGTCAATAAAAAATAGAGTTACTAGAAAATTCGCTGCAATAATAGGCATTTACATGGAAAAGATGAATAAATATGCAGAAAAAATGAATCATTTTATTATATCCAAATTTTATTTATATGTTCCTACGTGAATTCTTTTTCGCGAACTCAGTTACTATGTTCTTGACGTTTATTGTTTTTGCGATATCCTATTCGATACTCAGGACTGCCAAGTCTGATAATAATCAATGCGCGCGCGCACTTCATCGAAAGAGATATATATAATTACAAGAAGAGAATAATAAATAATTGATTCTCTCTTTGCTCCATTTTTCTTTCTTCTTACTCTAATTTTGATTAAATATTTTTATTATTTAATATCTAAGATTCTTAGCGTCATTTCTCGCCTCTGACGTCACGATAGCCGTGGCAAGCCCAGGAGTCTTAACAACTGACAAAAAGACTCTGAAGTCTTTGGGGCCTCTGTCTACCATGGACCCCCCCCCCGCGTTGCGGGGGTTGCGGGGGTGCTTGGTACGCCACTGGCCAAAAAGACAAAAAAAAACGCAGTTCGTTCCTCCTGAGGAAATACACGCGGAGAAAGTAACGTTTATCAGTTTAACCTTTAGGAGTCGCTGGTATTCAGGTTTCATTTCCGACTCATTAATCAAAAAACTCGTTAATGAAAAAAAAAATAAAACATACCGTCCCGAAATGTCACGTAAATTTAACATTAACGATTGTTAAATTTACGTGACATTTCGGGACGGTATGTTTTATTTATTTTTATTCCATTAACAAGACGGACAACGAACGTACGAGCGACGCACGAGGAGAAACGTATCCGCTGGCAAAAGCGCGACGCGCTCTGAATCATACGCGGTGCGTCGCGTTCAAGCACGACTGCACATCGGGCAACAAAGAGGACGTGTGTAACGTCCGATGACTGATTCGCGGAGTGGCCTGTGTAGCTAGGAGCCGCTCCCATTGAATAAATAACGCGCGATTTATCTCACGAATGTTTTTCGCTGAAAAAGCGATAATTTTCGACGCCCGCAACTTGCGCGATTTGTATCGAAATATTCGTCAATCGGAGGATAAATTGAATCCGAAGAGCATCTCCCGGCCGAGCATCTAGGTCAGTGCCAGTGCTGTCCAAGATTTGTGATTCTGAGCATTGGCTTTACATGTATCGACGTTCGATATGATATATCACACCTATTGCTTTCCTTTTTCTATTCTTATTAAGAAAAATGAAGGGAATAGGCGTGAACGTCGACACATATCAAGCCAATGCTCAAAATTACAAATCTTGGACAGCACTGATCCAGCTAGGCGAAGGTAAGGATATGTAAAGCTTGATATGTATCGACGTTTGACATGTACCGCTTATTGCCTTTGGTTTTCCTAATAAGAATAGAAAAAGAAAGGCAATAGGCATGAACATTAAGCTAATGCCCAAAATTACAAATCTTGATCAGCATTGATCTAGCTAGGCGAAGGTAAGGATATGTAAAGCTTGATATGTATCGACGTTTGATATGTATCGCTTATTGCTTTTGGTTTTCTTAATAAGAATAGAAAAAAAAGCAATAGGCACGAACATCAAGCTAATGCCCAAAATTACAAATTTGGGGCAGCACTGATCCAGCTAGGCGAAGGTAAGGATATGTAAAGCTTGATATGTATCGACGTTTGATACGTATCGCTTATTGCCTTTGGTTTTCCTAATAAGAATAGAAAAAGAAAAGCAATAGGCATGAACATTAAGCTAATGCCCAAAATTACAAATCTTGGATAGCACTGATCCAGGTGGAGGTGAGGAAAATAGGTGAGGAAATAGCGTAAAATAAACAGCACGATGAGACTCGATCCGAAGGATTTCATTTTGCTTTTTCCTCACGCTGGCTCAACGATGCCCGGCGCATTGCCCCAAGGATGATTCATGGAGATCCGTCCTTGTATGAAGCGCGTCATGCGAGCGTTCTTTCGACCGGTTCGGGTAATTATTTTGCGAAAGTTTCGCACGACCTTGCAACGGGCAGGCGAGCGAGCGAGCGATCGATCGATTCGCGATCCCTTACACTTTCCAAGCGCCTAGCCCGGTCGAGGCACAGTCGAATCGATCGCCTCGGGACACGACACTGGGCAAAAATGAGATCTTTGTCGACACGGCGCAAAACTTCGTCGTGGTCGTCATTCGAATTAGAAAACGGTACTGGAAACGTTTATGTTCCTTCAAGAGAATCGAAGTGGAAAATTTGAAATGAGTCTTATTCGGTCGGGACTGGATCCTTATGTCTAATAATTTTTGCGTTAATTTATATATGTTTTTCCAGTTCTGCAAACTGCGCATCGATTACTTAAGCATCTCAAAACATTGCAAATAATTTATTGCGAAAAACATCACCCCAACCAGGGCAACGATCACGTAACTTTTCCCCTAGGGCGGAAACGTGAAAAGTGAAAAGTTTCATGTAACTATCTCTTTCTATTG
>NJRP01000187.1:8459-53160 GCA_003063835.1 Aphaenogaster floridana
AATCCGCGTGGAATTTTTCGACGGTCAGAACATCGGTGGACCGGGGACTTGGGCGAAATAGTGGCGCGAATGAGGTTATCGTCGGTGACGATTATGAATGAATTAGACGACGTTCACTTTGAGATTTCAACCCTCCCGGATTGGCTCTTATTTATTGACAGAAAAATTTGAATTTTTCATGAGCCGCTTCTTTCGATTATAAATAGTTCGTGAGAAATTTTACGACGTATTAATTTTGCGTCTGAAATTTCGTCTCGACACATCACGGACATACCAAAGTTTCTCGGCGTCGAAAAACTTTGACTTCTTCCTTGATTCCTCTTTCTACATACATAACCGTGACTTGTCCGTTCTCTATTTATTATTCCACGTAAAAAGACGCTATTAAATGATCGCAGAATCATAACCCAGAGCATGCTCATGAACTGGAACGATAATACCGGATGAGTTTGGAGCCATATGTTTACATATCGCTATAGATATGTCCATCATAACGGTCGCTGGATGTGAAGGGGTTAACGGCGGACCGTCGAGATGAAGTTCCGTTCGGATCGGTCTCTCGGAACTAAAATACGTACGCGTATAACGTTAAAACGCGTCGGATGCCCCGGGCAGCGATTATAACCACGAACACGCCTCTACATTCAAGGATCCGAGCGCATCTATTATATTACCCGGAGCGGAGGAGCAACGCTAGAATTTAGGGTTTAACGCTATAACAGTCGGACAGATCGATGAACAGACAGTCTTTAATGGCGGTCTCTTCGGTGCTACATTTCGGAGACAAGCCATACTTAGCCATACTTTCGGGAACGTACACTTCGCAGACTGTAGCCAGTAGCGTATACAACCGAAATTCTAAAATTACAAAGCGAGAAAACTTGCAGCGCGGTCTATCAAATAAGATACGAGAGAGGGGAATAATTGCGAACATACGGAGGAGTTTTGGATAACTGTTTTAACTTTAAAGAAAAAGCATCCATTTTCTTCTTCAGTTAAAAACTGAAGTTATTGGTCACAAGCATTTACTAGTTAGTTACTAATCAAAGAAGAACGGTCCTTTGCGAATCGAAACTGTCCCGTCAATAAGTATTGTATGTTCCCCTTTTGTTGTGCTCTAAAATTGATATCCACATACATATGTAAAACATTAATTTTTAGCAATGTATCGTATAAAAGAAATATTTCTAAAAGTTACTATTTCTCTATACAATTATGCATGTTTCAATTTTGTGTGAGTTTACGCCGACATTTTTTATCTCTTGGAATTTTTGTTTTCTTGAATCTTCATTTAATTTTATCTTCTAAAATATATGTCGACATTTTACATTAGTCATCAATAGTGATATTAATATTAATGCAATAATAATACGATTGATGCTTATTTTTGTGTTAACCGTTGGCTACGCCACTGTTTTCCGCTTTATGATAGAGCGGGTGCGTGTTGGTGCAGCTTCTATCGAAAATAAAACGAAAGAAGAAAGAAGGGAAAGCATAAGCGAGAGATATGGGATAAGGGTAGCTTATAGAACCCTTCATCAATGTAATGCCCTTCCAGATACACGCCAACGTCATTACGAAGCTATGAAATACGCGCATACGCGCGTGTGCGAAACGTAGGTATCGGAAACAAAGAAATAGCATGGTGCCGGCCACGCCAAAACTGACTTTTAGATCCTTACAAAATGGTTAAATACGGCTCTGAAAGCGATCTGTTACAGGCCGATTTGTGATAGGGGGAGGAAAGTTAATTCTCAATTTCAATGAATACATTACCTGTACTTGTATCCACAAAAAGAAGTATTCAATAGAGTTTCTCAAATAAAGTTTGAACACCATCCACTATTTTCAGTTTAACTATGATGCACTTTTTAAAAATGTTCAAATTAATCTATTATCTATAGTTTATTAATAAAAAAATTAATTTAACTCAACAGTTTATATGTATATACATATTACATATTATTATTACTATAATAAATAAATCTGTGAAATAAATAATAGTAAAACATAAATTCCTTTGTTGTTAGTTTGAAACATATGGCGGATCAATGAAAAATTGTCTAACGGTGTTCAAACTCTTACTTGAGTCCTACTGAAAAATTTTTATTGAGATCACAATTGAGAATAAAATTTTTATTGAGATCACAATTGAGAATACAAATTTTTATTGAGATCATAATTGAGACCATAATTGAGAATAAGGATTTTTAGTAGGGAAGAACTGTATTATCTATTTTTGCAATTTTTTTAAAAATAGACCTAGTAAGCCACTTTTCATTCTCTTTTAAATTTGAAGTCATTTTTTCCCTAGTAAAAACATTAAGAGAAAGGAGTAAAAGTCCATTAAAAATGAAATTAAGAAAAGATTGTACTATTTGTTATTAAATTCTTTCAATTTAATGTTAAAGTTCATGAAAAATCCTTTATTCTCGATCGATAACCTAAGAAAATTAAAACTGCTAGAAGTTACAAAAGCTTTTATTATCATATACCTAATACTAAATATTCTTAATACAATATTTATTTTTACATTAAACTTTTAAAGTGATATAATAACTTCGTTATATAAAAAGATCTTCGTTATATGTTCTTCGTAAATAACAATTAAATCTAAACTTGTTTATTTCACTTTGTGTTATCTATAGGTGCAGCACTACATCCTCGTCGTGCAAGCGATGGACGGCGGTATGCCGGTACTGTCGTCCACCGTGACGGTATACTGCAATGTTGTCGATTTAAATGACAACGCACCAATTTTCGAAACCGGGCCGCACGCGGCCGACGTTGTGGAGAACGCGACTGTTGGCACACCCGTGCTCACTGTGACCGCCCAGGACCTGGACTCCGGCGACAACGGCAGGGTCATCTATGCCGTCGCTGGCGGCGACGACGACGGTGACTTTGGAGTGGCCCACAACGGCACCCTCTTTACGCGCCGAGCCCTCGACCGCGAGCGGAAACCGGTCTACAACCTAGTGCTGAGTGCCACCGACAGTCCACTACCGCCGGCGCGGCCGTTGTCCTCCACCGTACAGGTTGGTTATCCTAAATCCTAAAAGATCCTAAGAACTTTTCTATACGTCGAATACATTTTCTTCAATTTTCTATATGTGTTTATATAAATGAGAAAGTTTTAAAAAGACTCTTAAGTTTTAACACGTTTTCTTAACACGTTCCTTGCTGCACCGTTTTTGCGTGATTGTCCATTCAGGCCGTGTATACCACCGATAGCATGGGCGCCCATGAGGGGGAACAAGGAGGGACATATGCCCCCTCCCCTAGATTTTAATTTTTTCAATTTAGAATAATTTTATTATTGAAATTTGCCTTTTCTGAATAATTATTTTTAATTTTATTTATACCAAATGAATCTTATTTCTTAACCCTCAGTCCTTCACAACCTGAACAAAAATGGTACCCCTAAGTGTATTTACACTCTGTCCTCCCTTGAAAAAGGTTGTAAGGGTATGACCGATATAGTATACACTATATAATAACTATTCTATATTCAAGATATTAAACGTCCTGAATGAAAAATTCAGCATGGGCCACGCGGTGGTCTACGCGGCACAGAATGTGTTAAAATTATTATGAAAGTAGAGTATTTTCTTGAGAACATATACAGATATATATATATATACATAAATTTGATGACGTTCAGTAAAAATCTCCAGTATTTATAAGTTACGATTATTTATGATATATCAATGAAAACTACAGTAGTGTTGACAATTTATTATTCCAATTTATTAATTATTCCTTTTTTCTGAGTTTTGAAACAATGCAAATTACTCTTCCCTCAAACGACACAGGTGACGATAGTGCTGCTGGACGTGAATGACATGTCACCGGAATTCATATCGCCCACGAAGATATCGATAATTGAAAACGCGGCGAGCAACACGGTGGTAATGGCGATAAAAGCCATCGATCGGGATGAGGGTCGAAACGGTTACGTCGAGTATTCGCTGAAGGACGATGGTAACGTGCCGTTCACCCTGGGCTCAGTGGACGGGCTGCTGCGCGTCTCCGGATCATTGGACCGCGAGCAAAAATCCAACTATACCCTGGAGGTCACCGCCAAAGATCGCGGCGAACCGCCGAGATCGTCGTCGACCATCGTCTCCGTCACGGTGCTCGATGAAAACGACAATTCGCCGGTGTTCGATCCTAGGCAGTACTCCGCTACCATCGCCGAGAACGCCAGCATCGGCGCCAGTGTGCTCCAAGTCAGTGAGATTGCGATGAACTTGAATGCTTTAAATAGTCGTAGTGGAAAAAAATTAAATCTCTTCAAATTGTCTTAAACTTTTCGATAAGTGAATTTAAGATCAGAATGTAGATAGAATTTTCATTTCCAAAATCCACTGATGAGATAAAATCCAAATAGAATATCTGTTATTCTCACTTCTATGAAATATTTGTTAGATAGGGCAATTAATATCGAAATAATAAAACATAAAAATGTGGCTCTCTCTCTCTCTTTCTCTCTCTCAATATGCTTAAATCATAAATCGTCGTTTTTTTGTTGCTTCGACTTCAGGTGTCGGCGATGGATCGCGATGAGGGCGCGAACGGCAGGGTACGGTACAGCATCGCAATAGGGGATGACAATCGGGACTTCACGATCTCGGAGGACGGTGGCGTGATCCGGGTGGCGAAGAACCTGAATTTCGAGCGTAAGTCCCGGTATCATCTGACAATTCACAGCGAAGATTGCGCGGCGGAAGTTGGTAAGACGCCGCGCGGCGACACGGCCCAGGTCACCATCACTGTCCTCGACATCAATGACAACGCGCCTGTCTTCCTCGACTCGCCCTATCTAGCGCACGTTATGGAGAACATGGTGCCGCCGGGTGGCGGTTTTGTGATACAGGTAATATCATAGCGAATGAAAGCATTTGAAGTATTCCGAGTGTTAAATAAAAATCCTTCCGTCAAACTAAATCAATTTGCCTACTCGATTAAAAAAAGTAGATGTTTGTAATGATGTAAATAATGTGATAATTTTAAAATTTAGATCTTAATTATATAACTATGATTTAAAATTTCATCTCGTACGCGCGAATTAAACGCAAATTTTGACAAATGAATCAAGTTAAAGTTTTGTGTATCCGCCAAAAGGTTAAAGCGTACGACGCAGACACTCCACCGTACAACGACCAAGTGAGATATTTCCTCAAAGAGGGTGACACGGATCTATTCCGCATAAACGCGAGCACCGGTGACATATCGCTCCTTCGTCCATTGGATAGGGAGCTGGTGCCCGAATATACGCTCACCCTAGTGGCTATGGATACCGGTAAGTTACTCAGCATCTATTTAATCCCATTCAACACAGAATAGTAATATTGTTATAACGTTATAACATTCCGGCAATATTGTAGTAATGTCCAATATTTCAACTATATTCTAGCAATGTTGTAACATTTCAACTATATTCTAGCAACGTTGCAACATTCAAATTATATTGCAGAAACGTTACGACATTCCAGCTATATTCTAACAATGTTGCAACGTTCAAATAATTGCAATAATGTTGCAACACTTCAGCCATATGAGGCTTTGTCATATATAGATAGTAAAACTGTCTTTTAACTAGTTACAATTAACAGACACATGGTAATTTTTCGGTTTATTGTGCAGTAAGAATTGCTTTATTGATATTGAATTATATTATTTGCCAATTATAAAATTTATATACATTTATGTCTATGCATTTTTTCGTACTCTATGAAAATTTTATTAAAATAAACAATTTAAAAAATGTTATTTTAAATATCATTGGGAGGCACTATTTCACAGTGTATCGATAATTACATTGAAAATTGTGTATTAAAATTAATGAAAATTGAAGTATATCAAAGCTAATTCGATATGATTAATTAAAATAAAAATTGCCATATATAGAATATATATATCTCGTTAATTGGATAATATATTGAGCTAATGTATGAAAAAATATAAAATGTAAAATGTTATATTGCATACAGAATGTTTGTGCGTTTTGCGCATTAATGTATTCCATTCGCCTATTGAAAGAAGTTTAATGGTGCAAAATTGTTAGGAAAGAAGGATACGTGATACCTTCGAGGATCCTTACCGTAGATGGACTGCTAAATATATATATATATATATATATAAAAGCGTGTATCCCGTATAATCTATCGTACAATGGTTGACATTGAAAGGATAGCCCCTTCTTATTCTCCGGCAGGGATTATTTTTACGATTCACTTTGCTGTTACCGGTCTGTGTAAAACTGGTTGCGAATTAGTGCGAACAAAGAACTTAATTAAGCTTGGATAGGCACATCAGTGCAACTGAGATAGTGTGGCTAATCGGAAAGGTAGCTAAAATCAAAATTTAAAAGCTAAACATTCTTCTATAAATATTTAAGAGGAGACACTTACTGAGATATTAATTTATGTGTCACTCTGTGTCAATTTCAACAACATATTTTATGAACTATGTGACGACACAGGTTAAGTCCTAAGATCTAAGTTCTGTCCTAATTAAAAGGGTCAGTATTTTTTTACTTAAAATAATTATTTAAATGACAATTTCTGTGGAATATATATTTTTTATTCTCTTTAATGTAAAATTTATTTATTGTAAAATTATTTTTATATCAATAATATTAAAATTCACATTGTTTTAGTTTATATAACATAATAGTGCACTAAATACACTCTATTAAGAGTATCATCGACCCATAATTGGGATCGTCACCTTATTATTTTCAATCATTCTGCACGAGATCGATTTAAACGTTCGCGAAATTATGCCAGCGATCGATTCGTGTTAATTCCTTATGCAAACCGTACCACCAGCCTTCTATCACACGACGATCCGCCGAAGTGTCAATACGACCAGCAGTGAACGCTGACCAGCACATAGACGAGAAACGATAGTCGATGTACGCGGTGGGTTTAAGTAATGAGCGGTAATATACAAATTGGATATAAATTTGTGGGTTGTTCGATGAGATTCTTTAAGCGGTGGGCAGTTCCTCCCTCTTAAACCTTCCTTTTTTCTCCTTGCTTCCTCTTAGAAGCCGGTAGTCCTCTCTCGGTCCTCCCCCTCTTCCGGCCTTCACCCCTTCCCCGGCCCCTCCCGTCCCGCCCCCGGTCGCGGTGGCTCGATGGCCCAATCGGTCCCCGGCGAGGTAGACAAGCCCGCAGAGTTATGACGCGCGATTATGATAATCGGCCTCGAATGCCTTCCTCCCTGTCTGCTTCGGCACTGGCACTGTCCTCTCCCCCTCCTCCTCCTCCTCCTCCTCTGCTGTTCCTTCCTCCGGTTCTCCCGTTCGACCGCAGGCCTTAGGCCCCCTTCTCCCCCTCTTCCGTGCACTTCGTTCCTCACCATCTCGTCCGTGCCGTCCTCTCCCCATGCTTTCCCGTTTCGCCGGTCGTGAGGCCCCGCGCGCGGCGTTTCGGGCCTTACGACCCCTCCTTCTCGTCTGGAGAGAGAGAGAGAGAGAGAGAGAGAGAGAGAGAGAGAGCCATGCATCTCTTTTGGATAGTGCCTGCACTCGCACATTATCTTCTACTTTATTCGCATACACCGCAGAGCGCTGTCACGCGTTCGCGCACTCTCGAGGCACATATTTTTGTTTTGCGCGACGCGCATCGTCGGGGCGATTATGGGGCCTTGCGACCACTTCGACATCTGCCGCACGTAAACAGGATGTCCCGCTTCTATTGCGAAATACGATGATTTGTGTGTGTCTGTTTTATCTTTTTATAATTAAAAAAATATACATATCGTAGCATACATAACATGGCCAATTGGCGCTTTGAGAATCATTTCTTAACACCTTTTCGCGAAGACACTCACGAGAAACCATGTATATGCGTCTTACTGTCTCTTCCTAATACTCGTGATACCTAAGGCTAGCGGTTTCCTTAAAAATCGATACTCCCGATCAGTCGAGCTGAAGATCCCGTTCAGTGGAAATCGGCGTAACAAGTGAGCCTCTTCATTACTGTCATTAGTAAGCAGTAAGCAAATTATGCGATTACTCGTTATGCAAAATGGGCCATCTTTCCTGGCTCTAAATTCCTGGGAATTCGCGTTCATCACGTCATTGTGTATAGCAATTGTTATATCGCTACGTTTCTTTTTTCTACTTTCTTCACGCATTTCTTCTAGTCCCTTACTTTCATCAATAATAATTATTACTATATATTTTATTATTCTCCAATATTTCCTTCCGTCAAATTTTTACCATTACTCTAAGGTGGATTTATGTAATTTCAGGAAGTAAACTAAACATTTAGTCTGTAAAGCCAACGGTTTATTTATCATGAAATAACAGCAGAAAAAAGTAGCATTAGAAAAAATAAAAATCATCTTGAACAATGACTACAAACACAACTATACGACTTCCATGTGATTTTTTATTTCTTATCATTATTGGTTTTACATATACATTTGTCGCTTTTCGTTTTCAGCAAAATCCAAATTTTATTGCTTAGATGAATTTATACTTCTTTATGTATTATCTTTTTAAAATGTGCACTATGTTTTTCAAGTAGTTACGATACGTGACAAATCAGCCCTTGCAAGACTTGTCTACCGAGTGATATCTTTTCACACTATCTTTGTTAATTAATATTATAAATTTTATATTAATCCTTATTCTTTATTGTCAAATATATTCCTAATCAAGTCGAGGAGGAATCAGCCACAAGAAAACGTGAGACTTTTGACGCAGTCTGTATATCCAATCTGTACTCTTACGGGATATTTACCTAGAACATGATAAATACGGTTTCAGTCTCAGCCTCCGTCTCTCTCTCTCTCTCTCTCTCTCTCTCTCTCTCTCTCTCTCTCTCTCTCTCTCTCTCTTCCTCTTTCTTTCTTTCCTCCTTTCTCTTATCCCTCGACGGGAACTCTCCGCGTGATTGAACGGTGTATGTCCGTGCAGGCGCGTGGCCCTGGGCTACGCCAACGCTCGCCATGTACATATACATGTGCCGCGTATATACCCGATGCGCAATCAGAGAAATCGGTTCCCTCTCCTCCTCCCCTGCTGGAGAGTAATGGTGCATTTTAGGCGGCGCAATTAAGCCGCGGCGAGACTTTTCCGCGCGCACTAACGTCGTTACTCTGGGTACCCCAATCCGTAAATCATAAGCGAGTAGCACAATGGGCACCGCTGGAGAACGCGTGTGTCACGTCTAAATTACCCCCGCGTTTGCCGGCCATTATTTAGCCGCCGCGTGCACTTCCGCGATCCAGAAATGTCGCTTTTCCTCACGACCCCAATTATCCCAACCGCTCTTTGATTTTTGAAAGCGTCTCCCAAGAAGACACCAATCTAGGATCGTTCTCGTCGGATATGTGAAATCATTTAGAAAATGCTCCCAAACTAGGAAAGATCAGGAAGCGATTTTTCGAGAAATTAGAGAGATCGCGAGAGAGTCGATCTTTTTAGCAAAATTGCCGAGGAAGTTTACAAACTCAACTTTCAATTCCTAAATCATCTGAGGATAAATGGAGTAAATTTACAATGAACGCAATTATTAAGTAGTTATAATCAATTCATTTAAAAATATAAATAAATAAAATTAATGTGAAATAAATAATATCAATAAGCTTTAGTTCTACATTTTCTTTATCGATTTGCCCACTTCATCTGCGTTCCGACTAATCGCAACAATCCACAAAGGAAAGATTGCAGGAGCAACGATTCGCCGGTCAAAATTAAGTATATATTCCATGGACATGGGCAAGTTCTAAATCACCTTCCGGCGTCTCGCGGGCGACGCGGACCCCACAATAATATTCTGTGAAAATTATGGCCCCGGTTTACCTTCCGTTTGGACCGATTTAAACCGTCATAAACGAGCCGCGAGAGGTGGGCCGTAAATTTAGCGGAATAATCGCGCCACTGACCCAACTACGATCGCGCGGCGTTACGGTTTGCGAGATGGCAATAAAAGCGCAAAAGGGAAAAATAATAAAAAATAGAGAAAAGCCGAGCTAGAGCGACGGCACGTCGCATCGGTGCGACGGCGGTTGTCTTTATGACCGCCCGACGACAACACGACTGAAGTTTCGCATCGCGTTTCTCCGTGTGTCCGTAGGCTCGCCGCCTCTCACCGGATCGGGCATCGTCAAGATCGTGGTCCTCGACGTGAACGATCACAGCCCCGAGTTCGCCCGGCAGGGCTACAAAGCCACCGTGGTGGAGAACGCACCCGCCGGAACCTGGGTCACCAAGCCGCACGCCACGGATAAGGACGAAGGATTCAATGCTAAAATAAGGTAGGCACTCCTCGCCGATGTTGCGTAATTACGATTGAAAATTTATTCCATTTTAAGAAGTGCACGGCGTGCACGTGTGCGACATTGAATTGTCTAGATTGTATCTAAAAGAAAGTTTATTATGTAATTCTACTTTTCTCTTGGTAGAAATATATCTACATTTTGAATATAAATATTATTATTATTTGTAATATTATAAATATATACAGTTCCCTCTCTGTGATCGTATCGCGTTTTTACCTCTAATTAGCAATTTAAGTTAATAATTACTAGGAAACTAATAATTTTAAATAAGAAATTTATAGCCTTTATCTTCTTCATATGAAATTTTGCGACAAAGAGTCGAAACTAAGAGCTTTTAAACCCTTACTCTAATCACCTCGAAACAATCGTAGCAAAATAATCATTGATCAAATATACTCGATTTATTAATAATATATTTTACAGTATTTAAATAGTTTTTATTACTTTTTCAAAACAGCTACAACCTACTTGGAGACAAAGCGGAGCGGTTTTCCGCAGATCCCGACACAGGCGAGGTGTTCACCACGGTGCCGTTGGATCGCGAGCAAACTGCCGTGTATTATTTGACCTTGGTAGCCAGGGATTCGAGCCCGACGGAGCCGCGTGCCTCCGCCGTCAATCTGACGATCTACGTAACGGACGAGAACGACAATGCGCCTCGCTTTTCCAGTCCTCGATACACGGCTTACGTTCCAAGCGCGACTGAACCAGGTAATGAGATCGGCGGCAATACCAAACACAATTTATTAGATGCTTAATTGTTGATGAAAGGAAGAACCACCGCAAAGTAGTTTCGCATTCCTAATTAGTTAACCGCGAACCTGAATGGTGATACCGATTTTTTCTTTAAAGGTGACTTTGTCTTCGGCGCGAAAGCGAACGATGATGACGACGGCGAGAATTCGCAAATCGTTTACCGGCTATATGGCAAGGACACCGATCGATTCACGATCGATCTCAACAACGGCGTGATCCGCGCTACCCAAGAGCTGATCGGCGACCAGACCACCTATCAGTTGCAAATACAGGCGTCGGATTGCGGCACCGAGCCCCAGCACGTCACCGCGGATCTGGTGATCCACCTGTGGGAGCGACAACTGTTCCCCAGCTTCCGATCGAGCGTCAGCACGAGGTTCACCCTGTCTGAGGACGTGCCCGGAGGTAGGGTGATCACCAAGCTGAGCGCTACCACGCCGAAGAGCGGACCGGCGAGCAATCTAATCTACGGCATGGCTGGCGGAAACGTGGGGGATGCCTTGAGAATTGATCCTCATACCGGAGAGGTAAATGAGATTAGATATTTCAGTTTTATACCAGTCATCTCTTTCTCTCATACAGATTTTAGAATTGTTTCGAAAATTATTTTCGTTACTTTTTAATATTTTACGTTATTTTATTATTACAATTCTTCTTTAGGTCGTGGTCGCCTCTGGCTTTGATTACGAAACGGCTCCACACTACGAAGCCTGGATTGAAGTTCGCGATTCGGACACGCCTGCGCTGCGCAGCGTTCTTCAACTCCTGGTGAACGTTACGGACGCCAACGATAACGCGCCGGTCATGGAAGCGGTCATTTACAATGCGACTGTGATGGAGGAGGATTATCCGCCGTTGTTCGTCAGCAAGGTCTCCGCGCAGGATCGCGATTCCGGCGAGAACGGCCAGGTCACTTATCATCTAGTCAACGACTTCTCCGAGTCCTTCATCATCGACAGCACCACTGGGCAGATCGAGACTAATACCAAGTTAGACCGCGAAGAGGTATGGATGTTGTAGCTAATTACAATCATAATATCTAATTAATTGATTATAATATTTAAAGCCAATTATAATTGTTTCAAACTAATCCATCTAAGGATCCTGAAAATATCTTACGTAACAATTAATAATGTCATTTAATTATGTCGGAACTTCTTCAGATCCCATCTTATGAGCTGATCGTGGAGGCCAGAGATCAAGGTCGTCCCCGATTAACCGGCACCGCCACAGTGTTGATTACCGTTCTGGACAAGAATGACAATCCCCCGCACTTTACGCGACTGTTCAGCGTCAACGTGACGGAGAACGCGGAAATTGGCACGTTCGTCATACGCATCACCAGCAGCGACTTGGACATTGGTCAGAACGCGAACGTCAGCTACAGCTTCACCGATAATCCAGGGAAGAAGTTCTCCATTGACGCTCTAAGCGGAAACGTAACCGTGGCTGGGCAGCTCGACAGAGAGGAGCAGGATGAATATCTACTGAAGGTAGGATATTTAGTCTTCAATATATATTGACAATATTGATCATATATTGACAAAGATTTGTAACGCCATATCTTTATAAAATCGGAGGAATTGCGTTTGAATCCGGGAAAAGTAATATAAAAGTTTAGGAATAGTAGTTAGAGATATAAACAGTGAAATTTAGAAGATTTAACCGTTTTCAAGGTTTAGACGCATTTAGATTTGAAGGAGGAAAGGTCTTTTAAAAAAATGATATTTAATCTTCTCTCTCTACGCGCGACATAAACTTCTTTTTAAAATTTGCAGTTGTAATTCCCTTGCTCTTTGCTTCGTAAAAACATTTTGTTTATTATATCAAAATTAAAATTCCTTTTTTTCTTTCTCTTCTATTACTATTTTCTACTACTTCGTTATAGGTTGTAGCAGCGGACCGCGCATGGCGACAAGAGACCCCCCTGACGATCACCATTCAGGACCAAAACGACAACGCGCCCGAGTTCGATGAGGAGACCTATCATTTCCATTTCCCCGAGCTTCAGCCGCGGGTGGCGCACGTCGGCACGGTCGCAGCTACCGATCGTGACAAGCAAGGACCGAACTCCGTTATATCTTACAGCCTACTGCAACCGTCCGATCTCTTCACCGTTGACCCGGCGACCGGCGATGTCTTCAGCAAACATACCCTGCGCTACAAGCACACACATCGGCCGTCTTCACCGGAGAATCTGTATTCGCTGACGGTGGTCGCCACTGATAATGGCAAGCCGCCGATGTCCTCGAGAACAGTGGTGCACGTGAGCGTAGTGGATGCCAACAACAACGCACCTCGCTTTGAGCAGAGGTCTTATCTGTCGCCAGTGCCGGAGAATTATGGAGTAGGCAAACGGATTATCCAGCTGATCGCTCGCGACGACGCCGACTTCGGCGTGAACGCGGAAGTCAGTTATTCACTGAAGAACGTGAACAACACCGGTGACCTGTTCGCCATCGAGGAGCGCTCCGGCTGGGTCTATGTGCGCAAGAGTCTCAACGGCATCCGCGCTGGCACGATGCTTCTGCTGAAAGCGCGCGCCACCGACAAAGGCGTGCCGCCGCAGAAGGATGAGATCATCGTGACCCTCGTAATCTCCGGCGAGAATCGACACGCGCCCACCTTCGCCGCCGAGAGTTACCAGGTCAGAGTACCGGAAAACGAGCCAGTCAATACCACGATTCTGACAGTGAGTGCTGTGGACGGCGATAGCGGGCCCAACGGCATGATTTGCTACAGAATCTCGGCCGGCAACGAGAGGAATGAGTTCTTCGTGCACTCCATCACCGGCGCGATCACCATACTCGAACCTCTCGATTACGACCTAGTGCAGGAATACCGGCTGAATATTACCGCCACGGATCTGGGATTCGATCCGAAGGAAGTGGTAGCGACCTTAACTGTCAATGTCTCTGACATCAATGACAATCCTCCGACTTTCAATCAGAGTGTTTATGAAGCATTTTTGCCGGAAAATTCACCGCCTGATAGTTTTGTTTACAAGGTATGTTTATCGTGAAATTTTTTTATTCCGGTTTATGTTCTTCTGGCATCTTTTTTAGCCAACTAGCTAGCTGAAAAAATTATTCGAATTTTGAATCTTAAACCGAATATGAAGATTTTTTCTTACATAAATCAATTAATTATTTTAAATCTATATTCTTTCGCATTTGCATTTATTTTAAATATATTTTTTATAATAAATTGAAATTATAATTATATCAAATTGACGTATAATTTGATTGCAGTTATCGCAATTTTCTTTATATTTTCTTCATGGAATTCCAGGTGATCGCCCGGGACATTGATTCGCCCAAGTATGCCGTAGTGCAGTACGAGATTCTGGGCGGCACCGGCAAGGACCACTTCCGCATCCGGGGAAATACAGGCGAGATCACGTCGGAAACCAGCTTTGATTACGAGGAAGCAAACGAGTACAGTCTCGACATTGTCGCGGCCAATCCAGACTCAAGTCCGCAGATGGTCGGCTTCACGACCGTGGTAGTGCACATCACCGGCGTGAATGAGTATTATCCTCATTTCATTCAATCCGTGTTCCACATGGATGTGTCGGAGAGCGCCGAGGTGGGTACGTCAGTTGGCGTGGTCCAGGCAACCGATCAAGACTCAGGCGAGGATGGCCGTGTGTACTATCTTTTCGTGGGTTCATCCAACGACCGCGGCTTTTCAATCGATTCGGATACCGGCATCATTCGAGTGTCGCGCCGGCTCGATCGCGAGACGCAGAATCGCGTGGTGCTGACGGTGATGGCGAAGAACGGCGGTGGTATACGCGGCAACGACACCGACGAAGCGCAAGTGATCATTTCCATCCAGGATGGCAACGACCCGCCCGAGTTCCTGCAGAGCTCCTATGATGCCACCGTGTCGGAGGGCGCCGCTCATGGCACCCGCGTAATCACGGTTCGAGCGATCGATAAGGACATCAAGCCGCAGAACAATCAGTTCTCGTATTCCATCATTGGCGGCAATCTTGGCCAGGCCTTCAAGGTCGATCCGCAGACCGGTGACGTCGAGACGGCGAAGCAACTGGATCGCGAGACCGTGCCTGTATACGATCTGACGATTGGCGCGATCGACACCGGTTCGCCGCCGCAAACCGGCACCGCGATGGTGCACATCGAGCTGCTGGATGTGAACGACAACGGCCCGATCTTCGATCCACCGGAAGTAGTCGGCTACGTCAGCGAGAACGAACCGGCGGGTACCAGCATCATGACCCTAAGCGCGACCGATCCTGATCTGCCACCCAACGGTGCGCCGTTCACCTATAGGTTGCTCGGAGGAAGGCAAAGTGACATGGTGACTTTGGATAAGCACTCGGGTGTACTAAGAACCACCAGAAGTCTTGATAGAGAAACAATGCCACAGCTGGATCTCATGGTTAGTATTTAAGTCGTGTATAACTGTAATGAAAGTGATTTTAACTGTACCACTTACTTTATTTGTCATCGAAGAGAAGTGATAAAATAGCTGATCCTTAGATGATATTAAAATCTCTACGAAAATCCAGCACAATCAATTTCTATATGATTGATAAAAAGCAAAGAACTCTATAGTTTCTAATATGGTTCAAAAAGAGTTTTAACGATTAAATGAAAAAACAGCGATCGTTCAGCTTCACGTTTACGAAACTTCGTAATAATTTCTTTCTTTCACTCTGGATCAATCCGTGTCATATAAAATTTTTCGCTATCTTCAGGATTGTTAAGAAGATGCCAGATTTCCGAAAAAACATAGAAAGTTTCCACGGCATTTTAATTTATATGGATAGGGTAAAGTACTTGAATACTTTTAACGAAATGTATTTTTACTTTTGCATAGGTTGAAGTGGAGGATTCGGGTATACCCCGAATGAAGAGCGAGCTTACCATCGTCGTAATCGTCACCGACCAGAATGACAGCCCATCCACGCCGAGGTCGGTGCACGTGATCGTGCACTCGTTCAATGGCAAGACACCACTGGGAAAGATCGCCGATGTGCATCCGAACGATCCGGATGTCACTGGGGCTTTCTCATGCAAAATCCTTCAAGGCTCGAATTCGCGTGTGCTCACCATCCCCACTGCCTGTGATCTGCACACCAATAAAATTACATCAGGTTATTCATCAGTTGCGGAATGTCATTTTTCTCGAGATTTACAAGAAATTCTTCCCTATCTAAAATTTTTAACTTTTAAAAAGCTTGTCGATAAGCCGTATTCAGCAACATTTCATAATGTTACGTCTTGATAGAGATTTAGATATATTTCATCATTGATTAATTTATATTAACATTGATTTTTTTTAAATAGACTATTATGCAGAATATTTTATTATTGACATCTTAATTGTGTGGGTACAGAAGTCGGCTACTCCTTGAGCGTCTCCGGCAATGATGGACGACACCCCGACGTGGTCTCCAAAGTCACCGTCGAGTTCCTGATCTTCTCGAACGCCACGATCGAAAACAGCGTGACTCTACAAATTTCCAAATTGACCGCGAATGATTTCCTCAGTCAGTATTACCGAGCCCTCCTGGATCTCCTGCAGGAGAAGATCGATGTCGGCGATACGCTCACCATTTTCAGCATCGGTGAAAGCGGACCGGACTTGAACGTTCACTTGGCAGTGGAATCTCCGCAAGGTAAGTTAAAAATATATCATAAATGGATGTATTTAATTATGTAGATGTGTACATTTTCAGCATCAGTTAAATGGACATAGATTGTATCATAGTTTAAAAATATTAAGATATTTACGTATCACTATATTTGTACCCGGCGACACAACATTACTTATTATATATCCATATGTTAGAAAGTACAATTTTAACAATATTTTATCTATTTTCTTTAGGATATCGGACGAGATACGAAGTGACCGATCTGCTGATGCGCAATCGAGACCAAATCCAGACCCTGCTCGAGGGTAACTCGATCACCATCGGCTATTCTCCGTGCAAACGCATGCCGTGCGAAAATGGGGGCATATGCAGCGATCGATTGGCTATATACGACGACGCCAGGATCACCGACAGCCAGGCGCTGATCTTGACGTCGCCCAGGATGTTGCACGAGATGGCCTGTAAGTGTCGGGAAGGCTTCATCGGCGACAAGTGCGAAAGAAGGCAGGACCCGTGTTCTCCGAATCCTTGTTTGCTGGTGAGTACTTATAAAAAAAATATTTTGCAGGTAAAACACAGAACAAAGCATAACATAAGTAATATGTGGAAATATATAAAATAAATACTAATATTACAACTATATCTTTATATAGTTCTCTTATAATCATTATGTATTTATTATAATTATAATTTATAACGTTAGCAAGCGAGCGTGAGCCAAACATCTATTTTCGTTCATAGACAACTATTAAACACTGTTGTATATAGCGTGTACTCTTAAATTATAGAATTTTCTGATTATTTTTTTGTACTCCCTTTGAGACTTATTTTTTCTAGCTTAGATTTGTTATTTGTTTCTTAAAAATCGATATAACTGATAAATTCTTAAAAATTCTTTTCCTCTTTTTCTACAGGGAGGACAATGTCGACGTATGGGATACGATTTCCAATGCACTTGTCCTATCGATCGCGATGGCAAACTGTGTGAGCTCGAGAGGGGCGATGCGTGTGCCAGCAATCCTTGTCGAAACGGCGGATCGTGCAGAAAGAGCCCAGACAGCTTCAGCTTCTTCTGCCTCTGCAGAGCGGGCTACAGAGGAAATCACTGTGAGGCAGTGAGCGATTCTTGTCGACCGAATCCTTGCTTGTACGGTGGTTTATGCGTGGGAGAAAAACCTGGGTTCGTTGATCTTTTAAATATAGTTTTAAATGGCATAATCTATGCGCACTATTTAATGATCAATGATGACAATTCTCGTACGAAAGTGAAATAAGAAACAAAATTGTTGCCCGTGCAGATATCGATGTAGCTGTCCAGACGGTCGCTACGGCCGGCACTGCGAGCGCTCGACCTTCGGTTTCGACGAGCTGTCGTACATGGCATTCCCGGCGCTGGACTCCAACACGAACGACATCACTATTGTGTTCGCTACCACGAAGCTGGATGCGCTGCTACTGTACAACTATGCGCCGCAGACGGGCGGCCGCTCGGACTTTGTCGTGTTGGAACTGATAGACGGCCGAGTGGTCTTCTCGTACGGCGGTGCCAGAAGCGCGATCACTACCGTCACTATCAAAACGGAGAAGCCGGTATCGGACGGCCAATGGCACAAGATCACTGCCACCAGGAACGGTAGAGTTATCTCGCTCAGCGTGTCCACCTGCAAGGAAAACGGCGACGTCTGCGACGATTGCAAACCCGGCGATGGTACCTGCTACGCGGATGACGTGGGCCCGACTGGGTAAGTGTCCTATTAATTTTTCCAACAAATGTCGGATAATCAATTTGTGAATATGAAAGTAAAACTGAATTTAAAACTAAACTTTTAAGTATTCTGAAGTTCTAGACGTTTTATAAAATTAATATATTATTATTGTACAATTTTGATAACGAAAATATAGAAAATTTTTTTAATTGTAAAATTTGATTATTTGACACTAATAAAGATAATTATTAAGAGCGATATCTAAAAAGATTTATCTTGGACAAAAATGCTTGGCGGCACCCAGAGAGATCCCAAATTCAAGAATGCGCGGTAACATTCGATATATTCGCAGGACTTTGAACTTCAACAATAATCCCCTCCTACTGGGCGGCTTGGAGAACTCCGATCCCGTGCTGGAACGTCCGGGCCAGGTGCACTCTGACGATTTCGTGGGTTGTGTTCACTCGGTATCGATAAACGGAAGAGCCCTGAACCTGACGAATCCGCTTGCGTCGCGTAGTGTGAAGTCCACATGCGTCAGATCACAGAGGAATCCTTGCCTAAGAGATGAGAAGGACACTGCGTCCGTCTGCGGCGTGAGCGCCCAATGTTACGACAAATGGCATCAAGTGATGTGTCAGTGCGGATCCTTGATGGCGCCCAATTGTCATGGTGCTCTGCAACCCGTCACGCTGAGCGAAGGAGGATTTATCGAGTTCAAGGTAAAAATAAGTAAACCATTGATTTTAATTTTCAACGCTTTATTATAATTATTGTAATTACTTAATGTTGATAATAACACTACTAATACGATAAATGTGTAATAATAAAATAATATTATTAAATGACATAATATATTTATTACACATTATATCATTAATTTTATGTTAAATTAACTATAACAGTGTATTAAATGACATCTATATATACTACACATTATGTCATTAATTTAATGTTGGGTACGGGATTATTTATTAGTAAATTATTTGATGTTAAATACGAGATAATGGATTTCTAGAAATCTGATTAGTAGAAGAATTAAGATATTCATGAAGTGTTGCGTTATTTTATTAATATTCTATTAATTCTATTTTTGAATAATTTTGAATTGTGGTGATTGGCATTGTTCGCGCAGATTACGGAGAAACACAGAAGAATGCAATTGTTAGAGTATCTCTACGGTGGTTCCACGATATGGCACACGAATCGTATTAAGCGCGGTCTTATCGAGGATATAAACTTCATAACGAATCCTTCTCCCTTGAAGACGATCGGCTTGATGTTTAGAACCGTGAAGTCTGATGGTATCCTGATATACGCTGCGACAAATAAGCATTTTACATCTGTAGAGGTGAGAATCATTTTTGTCTCGTAATAAATTATTTATTTTAAGAACAGCCAATTCTCAAGGATTTTCTTAACTTTATATATTATTAAGAATTAGTATCAGTCATATTTTAAAGCAAGCATAAATTGAATATGCATTCTGAGAAATATCTACTTTTGTTCTACCAACTGTTGATTTTTAGATCACAGATAAATGAATAAACAACGGATGAATACTGTAGATAATAAATGGATTCCATTTTGGATTTCGGTTCGTGTTCTATTTTTAATTAATGCAATATACTGTTTCAGCTCCGCAATGGGCAGTTGATTTATATGTCCCTCTTCGGATCACCGGTGAATATGTCGATCAACATCGAAGGTGGTCTCGCTGACGGACGTTGGCATAATCTGACTCTCCATGCCTACGCCCGAGGATTAAGAGTATTAGTCGATGGTACCCTAACGGGTGATGAATTGGACTCGGCAGGTGTTCATGACTTCCTCGACCCGTATTTGTCCGTCTTGTCGATTGGTGGAGTTAGTCAGGACCTTTATTACGCTCACAGCACTGACTCTAGGAGTTTCGAAGGTTGTCTGGCTAATTTTACCGTCAACAACGAGGTGCAACCGTTCAACGGTTCCGGCTCCATTTTTAAAGAGGTACTTTATCATGGCAAAGTGAGCACCGGGTGCAGAGGACCGACTGGCATCGGCGCGGCCGCGGCCGCGGACCCTCTCAGTATTGGTATTACTCTGGTCATCGTCTTCTTCGTCATCTTGTTAATTGCTATCCTGGTGAGCTTCATAGTGTTCCGACTGCGCCGGCAAAATAAGGAGAAGTCAGCGCCGTCGGTCGTCAACAAGAATACTAATGCCATCATGACCGGCAATCCTCTAGTCGGCCCCGGAAACGACAATCTCATGTCTCGTCATGAGAACACGTACATTTCCGACACGTCGGATCTGCGCGGCGTCGGTCACATGGGTCCCGAGCTGATCTCGAAGAAGTACAAGGAGCGCGAGATCAACTCTACCGCCGAACACCGACCACAACGACCGGATATTATCGAGCGGGAGGTCACTAAGTCGCCTCCCATCCGCGATGAGCATCCACCGTTACCACCACCTACCCAGACCTCCCTTCATTCGCATGAACATAATCAGGAACCCGACATCCCGGAACACTACGATCTGGAGAACGCCAGTTCCATCGCGCCCAGCGATATCGACATCGTATACCATTATAAGGGTTATCGCGACGGTATGAGAAAGTACAAAGCGACTCCGCCTCCTATAGGTGAGAAAAGACTAATATTTTATTAGTGAGAGAAAAATTTAAAAGTTCTGTGTAAGAATGTACTAGAGATTCGTTCTAAGGAAACGCACGAGATATATTTAAGAACATTATAGAATTGTTTTATATATATATATACATATATATATATATAAGCATTAAGTCCTTCCTAAAGCTTACTTTATATTATTAAAAGATGTGTACATTTATATATGCATATTTCAAAATATTGCGTAATTTAATTGGCTTAAATAGAAATTACTTGCACAGGTAATTATGGTAACCATCACAAGCACACGGGGCAACAACATCGCCATACCGGACCCTTTCCACCGCGGGCTATGCCACCGCCCAACGTGAACCAACCACCCGGACCAGCGCCCAAATTGCTTCAGAGCACCCCTCTGGCGAGATTATCTCCCAGCAGTGAGTTATCCGCGCAACAACCGCGGATTCTCACGCTGCACGATATCAGTGGAAAACCGCTGCAAAGTGCGCTGCTGGCTACCACGTCCTCA
Source organism: Aphaenogaster floridana (assembly GCA_003063835.1). Taxonomy (NCBI): domain Eukaryota; kingdom Metazoa; phylum Arthropoda; class Insecta; order Hymenoptera; family Formicidae; genus Aphaenogaster; species Aphaenogaster floridana. The sequence goes on from NJRP01000187.1 coordinate 29,997, forward strand.
TCCGGCGGTGTCGGCAAGGACGCGCTGAATTCCAACAGCGAGAGAAGCTTGAACTCGCCCATTATGAGTCAACTATCAGGTTCGACGGCTAGCAGAAAAGCCCCGCAGTCCAACAATGAAAATTCGGTGAACAACGTGTCATCGGGCCCGATGGGCCTCACGGCGGAGGAGATCGAGCGACTCAATTCCCGTCCGAGAACGTCCAGCTTGGTCTCCACTCTGGACGCTGTGAGCTCCTCTAGCGAGGCCAGGGGCCCACCCGCGCACGGGCCTCTCCATCACCATCGACGTCACACGCCCCCCGTGGAGAGGCTCGAGCGACGGAATTCTTCGACCACCGACGAGAGCGGTAATGATAGCTTCACGTGCTCGGAGATCGAGTACGATAACGGGTCGCTGGTGGGTGACAAGCGGTCCGACAACCTATTCGCCAAACAAGACGACGAAGGGAGCAGCCCGCAGAGTAGGAATAACGTCGAGTCGTCGCAGTCGACGAAACCACCGCTGCCGCCGAACGTCGGCAACTATGACGGCTTCGACAGTTCATTTCGTGGCTCTCTCAGCACCCTCGTCGCCTCGGACGACGATTTGTCGACCCACATGAGTGGTCTCCTTTACGGCAGCCATGCCAGCAACGGCTCGCCCACCACCACTACTACGACCACCGCCGCCGCTGAGGATGCTCTCAGCTGGGACTATCTGCTCAACTGGGGGCCCAACTTCGAGAGCCTCGTCGGCGTGTTCATCGACATCGCCGAGCTACCGGACAGCACCAGTCGAGTGCCCAGATTACCGGCAAATATCCCCAAGCCGTCTGAGGAATACGTTTGAAACGGACCCTCGGATATGATGCCGGGACAATTTAGTGAACAATAGTAGTTTAGTGACCGTGAGAATTATTTCGGGGAAATTGTAGAGACTCGCCTTGAGGAAACGCGCGAGATGCACTTAGGAATGTTATCGAATTGTTTTGCTGCTCGTTTAGTTTGATTAGTCGAACGTTTGTAAATCGATAGTATAAATAGCGACATCCAGTCTCGCGGACTTGGATGATCGAACGTGATTTTTGAGTCATACGAGGACACGTTTGAGAAGAGTGCCGGCGAAAAGTGTCGTTGCAACGTTTAGGGGTTGCAGCGAGGTGCCGCGTCGAACGCGTGATCATCTTGCCATAAAACGTACAGAAACTTCCCTCGAGGAGACTCGTCCGTATTTCTCCCATCGTGCACGGGAGAGACTCGTTGTTTTCTATCGTACTTCTTATTTCGCGAATTTTTTTGTAAATATTGAATGACACGTGTCTAATCAAAATGACTCGCTCGCGCGGAGCGCGCAATAATCTACCCCTCGGTTACACGATCGGTAGAATTGCAAACAATTCTCTTACGACATAATACCACGTATTATGAATCGAAGAGTCACGCACATGCGAAGTTATAATATTATTTATAATATTAATATTAAGATTTTAGGTAATCTTAATTGATTTTAGATAATCGATATATTAATATTACGAATAATATTAATTCTAATAGCATAAAATGTTGATGCTAAATTTGCACGTTTCGCGCGTTTCAAGAGCGACCGCACGCGATATTAAATACGAAATACGATCACGCGAGATTACGTTGAATGCCATTTTAATTACGGCGATTTATCCGCCGCCGGCGAGACGGAGGGATGTGCGACTGGGCATCGAGGCAGTCCGATTAATTGTTAACTAGCGACTTTTGTATACATATATCTTAAGCTGTCGTGCCAGATACACACTCGATGCAGTCGCACACATCGTAATTATTGCTTGAATGGCTAAGTGGCACATAGATACTTATTTCATGACTTAATATTTTAATCAAAAACTTAAGAGGCTATTTATTGAAATTGCAAATGAAAGAAATTTTCAGGATACGTAGAGCTGCAGTATTTATTTTATAAATTAATGTATAATACAGTATATAGAGTTACATTGTATTTATACGCGAATTAAATTTTTATCTTTTATAATTACGTCGAAAATTGGCTTTTTGATAGTACAAGAAAAATAAAGATGTCATAAAAGATAAAAAAATTAATGCTTTCAATTATGATTTTTTAAAATTGCAATTTCAGTAAGTAGGAACGTTGTTTCTCAATTGACTTTGGATTTTGATGCTATAACATACGAAGTTGATCCTTGTATCTTCTTCTTCGTAATGATAGAATCATCATTATTAAAATCGTAAAATCCACTGTCCCATAAATCGGGATAAAACTTATTGAAATTATATTGTCATATCAGTTATATAGTCTGATTGAAGAATTTCAGGAAATTGTCTTGTTAAATTTTTCTTTTTTATGCGAAGTATCGTAGCATCTGTGGCATTCAGCCATTTGACCGAAGACACGGCGTTTTAATTAGAAGGATGCCTGTCAAGAGAAGGGAGAGAGTTCGTCTTCCCACGTTAGAAGCAACAGCTACTTCGCTTTGCCAATTCTTGGACTGCGAAGATAACGGAACGCCGCTGATGAACGGGATTATCGGGCCGTCGTGGAACGGCCACGCGGACGGTAACGTGATTCGCGGACGTGTCAAATTCGTGCTCAATTCGTGTTTGTTAGAGGGACAATAACGGCGCCGTGTCGTAGCGTTCCTGAGAGTGGTCTGCAGTCCGCAGGCTACCAGACTGATTTTCTCCTCTCTCCAAACGACATTGCGCGATCGCGAGAAGCGGCCTCCTCGACGATCGCCTTGCGCGTTTACGTTGTAAATTATGAGATCTGTCCTCGGTCTGATTTCATCCTGTAAATAGAACCGCGCGTGTGAGCTGTACAAAAGTGCGAATGCGTGTGCGAGTGCCAGGGAGTGCGTGCTAACTCTATCATCATCGATCGTAAAATAGATGACAGATTTGTAAAAGCTGCTGTTTGTCTTTATTTATTCCCCTCCCTCTTCTTTAAATTTTTATGTGAAATATGGGGCAGAGTTTTCTGATGTTTCAAATGTCTTTATGATATTATATCGCTCTACATGCAACGTATACGAAATAATTGTGTGCATCACGCGAGACGATCATTTTCCGTTCTTTATACCGCGCGATTTTCATATTTAAAAATTATTTACAGAGAGATAGAATTAAAAGAGAAGCTTGAATAAATCCAAATCGATTTAGATGAATTTAACTCAAATTCAGTGCGTTTAATAAATTATTTCAGAGACGCCCCTGAAAAAGGCTCACTGGATATCTGCCATATCGATAAATCGCGATCGCGCCAGCTTCGATCTTCATCTCTTGCATACGTTCCGATACTTTTGTCAAAACGGTGAAAACCGATCGATTTCATCGCGTCAAATTACTCACTAATTATTTTTTACTATATGTCTATTAGTGTTGATTATTAACTTGTTAACTTGAGACTGAATTTTCGGTCGCTTCGTGAACGAGGCGCGAGAAAGTTTGCGTTTTTTAACGCGAAAGTTCGCCGGCCTTCCGGCTCGTCGGGCCACCGGAATCCGATATCAATCGGTTATAATGTACAGATAATGATATCTTCACTTCCGTCATACGACGACGAGCTCCTGAATAGCGCTTACGCAAACATCAGTTTGATCGCCGACAAGACCTGGACCTTCGATCCCGAGGATCCCTTCCGAAAGTTAAATCATACCCTCTGGATTCAAGTGAGACGCGCAACAGATTCTTACCCCATAGCTATTCAAAGTACCGCACTTTACATATGTATCTCCAAACATCTTTTCTATCAATATCATCGTCGTTTATCGTTGTCTGAGGTCATTTTATGCGTAAGGGAAGAAAAAAACTTTCTTTTTCTACCATCAAAACAGCACTATTGAAGATGACAGGAATACCGTATATCGTTTTCTCTCTGAAAGTAACGGAAGTTATGTTGGATCATTCGAGATCACAAACGTATTCTGTATTTCGTTCATCGAAGATAGCAAAAATACGATTGCAAATTGTTGAAACTAAAAAAAAGTAACCACGTAACGCTACAGATTTTTCGGAATGAGAGGAAGAGAAATTTATTTTGACATAATGATAACTTATCGCGCGCGTTTAATGCCAGACTTGCGAAGTAACCGCGAAGTACGAGGAATATGGTGATTATCGTCCAAGACTCGTCCGAGACGTCATCTCCGAATCGCGCTTGGCGAAATACGGTAATTACGAGTACGACGAGCAGCATGAGAGAATGTACAGGCCGGACGACGGTAAATCGTCGGGTAGCGTGCCTCGCCACTTCCGTTCAGCTACGGAGGCTGTGGAACCGTGGATGCTTCCTGAAGTTCAAGAACAGTTCGCCCGGTTAATCTCACCGAGCCGCACGCGATCGCAACGGGAACCGTTAGTTCGCTTCGGCACTTCCGTGTTATTTTTACGTTCCGCGAAGCTCTTCCCTCCAAAAGATTTCGTGATAAAGATGTGATCGGAATAAAATAATTAATGACGCAACAATATTTAATTAGGGATAATATATAAATCACGTTTATAGTGATTAAAAATATAATATTAATTAATTAAGATTGCGATTAATTAAAATTAATGATTACTTTATTTAAAGTTCATTTCAACGACGTTTGTACATTATATTGCAAACGTGAAAATGCTAAAAGCATCTAGTATTGATCGCGACTGGAGTTTAATATTCCGTTAATAGTACATTCCATTTGCAAAGCTCAGCAATACGTATACTAAAATGTAAGATCGCGAGAAGGGATAATGAAGCTGTCGTTTGCTCGAACTTCCAATCGGACTGGAATGAGAACTCGAAAAAGCGACGTCAAAAAACTAGTCCAAAAGGGAGCAGAAAAATTGGATTGCGCGATGAATTACTTTCGACTCATAAATCGAACGAGGGCGGTAAGCAGTAGTCTTACATGTTAACAAGGATACAAATAAATTATACATTTATACATGTGTACAGACCCCCATACGAAAATAGTAGAAATAATGATCCGCCTTTTTAATTTCTACTTTAATCATTATTTATTCTAATCATTATTCTAGTCTTCCTTGTCCTAATCATTTTACTAATTAGATATCTTTTCATTTATTTATTAGTCATTTACATATTGTCTTGTTAATATACTAATAATATAATATTAATAAATTATATAATATAATTATATAATATAACGCTATCGCGCGTCTTGTGCTTCTTTTATTTCTTACTATATACATATTGCGCGCTATCAGAGTTCCGTGAGAAATCAATCAGAACCTTCGTCCGTCATCGCCGATACACCGTCGAGACCGCCGCGGAAATGCAGCTGCAGTCCCGCATTGAAAGCAACATCGTGCGCGACATATGGAATCCCGAGAAGTTCCAGCAGCAGCAACAGCAGCAACAGCAGCAGCAACAGCGATGCCATCAGCAGAACCAGCAATCGCGTGTCGCGCGACAGATGCAGCCTACCGCCCAGCATCATCAGCAGTTCTACTGCGCGTTGCAGTATCAGCCTTTGATCCTGAGAGCGGAGTACCAGCGGAAACCGCTGTTATCACCTTCGCCACTACCGCCGCCTCCTCCGCCGGTTTTGAGCGCCGAAGTGCCAGAATTCTTCCCGAAATCGAGCCTACCCTCGATAGCCTATGGCCTAAACAGCGATAAGGAGCGCAAGCCTTGCCAGATACGCTACTTCCCGTCGTTGAACGACAGAAATTATCAGAACGAGCTGTTTCCTTATAACAGACCGCAGCACGAGACTGCGACGACCGTTTTCCCGGTAAACGGCCCACAAGAATGAATTTTGTATCATATCAAGGTCGTGTTAGATGTTTTCGAAAGATATTAGTCAAAAGTCAAACTTTCGTATATGCTACATAGGATGTGCATAGGATCGTAACACGTGAGGGAATGTATCTTCGTGGATGTCGCGATAAACTCTTCATTATTGCAATAAAAAAAAACGTTTAACGCGGAATATATTTTCTTATCGCGATCATGTAGCAATCAAACACTGCGATGCAGTCAAAACCTGGTCGCATTGTATTCGGGAATAGAAATGGTCGAATCACGCTAAAATTAAAATGGATTTAGCGGGGAATTAGCTTTCTTCGTCAACAAAAATGATTTTCACAATTGATTATTGAAATATTATCATTTAGCTACGCAACTTCTTTTTGCGATACAGAATGCCAGAATGTCCATATTACCAGTGACAGAGACGAATGTGTTTCGTTCGCCTCAGGAATGGATCCAAAGAGTGGCACCACCGGTGCAGCTACAGTTGACAACGTCTTCCTCGTTACCTCTGCCAATCTGCACGCCACTGCAACCGATTCACGATGCTGCGCTCATCCATCGTCCGTTGCAGGTATTTTTTTATATAAAAAAATTAATTTTATAAATATATCTTTTATATAAATAGATAAAGATATCTAATTCGGAAAAAATTTGAAGAATCTACTAATTGTTCTAAAATATATAATTATCATTCATATATTATAATATATAAAAGAAAGAGAGAAAGGAATTTATTACAACTATTCTCCATGCCACAATTATTGTTAATTATCTTAAATTGAGATTGGTAATGTTATGTTTATGTTAGTAGAAATTCCTACAAAGCGTAAAATTGAAATTTGTTCGGATCGGGACTCACCATTTTGCAGATGTACGAGAAATTTTTGCCTTGTACCCAGCCGAGTTCAATAACACCTATACCCGTATACCAGCGACCGATGGAACTATATCAGGAGCCGACACCGAAGCGAAAGAGTCAAGGGGTCGATTTCAACAATCTCATACTACTGACGAAGAACAGCATCAAGACGCGACGCGGTCACTCGAAGCTCGCTGCTCAGCAGCCTTTCCTTCTGGATTCCAGACAAAATCTGAAAACTTCTAATCAAAACGTGCAAGTGCAGTGGTTTGACAAAGATCATTGTGCGAAGAAAACGAAGGAGATCATGACTGTGAACACGCTCGTATCCGAGTTGCGCAGCTTCGAGGAGAAGTACGAATACTATAGAGGAGCCGGTACCAGCTGGAGAACAGCCGCCGAATCACCGCAAGGCCAGCAAAGATCGTCCGAAACTTCGTTCCGGTTGAAGGATAGAATCTTTGGCAACGAGAGCTCAAGATGCAGGTCGAAGGACAGATTCTTTGGGAACGAGAGCTCAAGATGTAGGATTTTAGACGCTGAAGAGAAAGGCAAGAGGACGAAGCGACCGCTTTATAGAGATGTCCTGGCGAATACCTCGAACGAAGCAATTCTGGATAACGTCTTTGAGAAGAGGTATACTGAAGTTTCGCCGATTTAGCTTTAAAACTTCGATTGATTTAACGTGGTAGTCGTTTTTCTCAAATTCACTTGCAGTTTGAGTGTTTTACGGGTTTTCAGGTACGATGAGCTTGAGCAGCAAGCAATGGAACAATACAGGAATTCGGAAGAGTCACTAGCGCTCAAATACCAGGCAACAATCCAAACTTGCATATTAATTTTGTGGCTAGATATCTCCGAAAAAGATAGGTGAATCGAAAAGAATTGGCAGGAATATAAAAGTCGTGTAACCGGATTCCTCGACATTAAGGATCGGATTTAACACGAATAAGCTGGATTATTGTGCTTTTTTTACTTCAATAGTTATCAAACGACATCTCGCGACAGGAAAGAACTAATTTTTCAATCAGTTCTTCGTACCAAAAATGAGATACTTGGTTTCGCAAATGTGTTCTTCTCGATTCGTTTTTATTTAATTATTTTTTATAGAGAATTTTATTACGCTGATGTTATGATATTGCAGGAATTGGAACGTCAAGCGATGGAACAGTACAGAAATAACAATGCAGGAGACGAAAAACGTTCGGTACCTCCCGAGGATCAGGATTGCTTCGATGGACAACAATGTTCGGGATACGGACACTGCAGTCCCGTGAAAGGACATCCAGGGAGAAAAGGTAAATATGATGTTTCCAAAATTGCTGTATAATGTGTTGAATAAAGCGTTTAATACTCTTCGATAATAAATATAATATAAATATAATAAAAATAATATTTTAATAACTATCTGTCAGGTTCCTGTTTACCGCAAATCACTCTGTTAAAGCCGAAAGGTAAATCCCTGCCGAATGTCTGTCATAAGTCGTCATGCAATGACAGTAATCAGCAAGCAGTCATCGCTTCACGAAGTTTATCTGCGTTGACTGACGGATCGTCGAAGGAATCGAAAAACATATGTAAGGGTGCATCAGGAGATAAAATCGATACGAATGGTGAGTCAATATCAAGAACATAACACTGCGGAAACTCTGTAATTAAGAAACGGCTTTAAAATCATTGCTATATTGATTTTTGAAGTTTCAGTTCGAGCATCATCGAAACGGCGTCTGATACTGATGTCACCCTTCGAGCGCAAATCAGAGGCCAGACGAATAATGAAGGCAACGGAACTACGAGGTATTTGCTCGTTTTCCCAAGCGAGAAACAACGTGCTCGACTATTACCGGACCTCCGAAATCACTCAGAACGGCAGCGGTGACGAAAATTTAACGATCATACAGTCACCCAGCACTGAAGGTATAATAGCATCAATCTAAGAATATAAAAGATGATATATAAATGATATAATATAAATATGTAATATATATAATTAATTATATATATGTATAAATAAGTTATATAGAAGTATTTCTGATTATGTGTTTATGATGTATTAAGTTCATAAAAAAATTCCTTTTTTCTCTTATATGATATTTACACTAAAACAAAGACTTTCTGATCTGATGTTTTTAGTTTGGTTGTCCGGATTTTGGACTACTTAAGAGGAATTCAACGAATTTTCTAAAAATTGAATGACTATCGAGGCTCCTTCGCGAAGACGACGTCGATGAGTTAAGCCGGAGAAATTCTTTAGAAACAAAAAGCAAATCGTGGTTTGTAATATAATTAATATTATAGGCACATATTATGAGTATATATGTATGTATGGGAAATAAGTTATAACATATTCGTGTGATACAAGTATATTGATATACAATTGACAAGATGGTTTACATAAATCTCTTCAAAAGATAAATTATTGCTTGTAAATAGTGACCAGATACTTGCAAAATGCACTAAGCATATCTATCTGTTCGTAAGCACGTATTTTATATACTTTATTATACTATAAAAAAAGATAACAAAAATTTAAACTGGCTACATTATTCGATATCCAAAGAATACATGATATAGTCGCATCTATCGAGATCTAAGTAGAATTAAATCTTTAGGAAAGTATCTTTGGAAATTATTCTTGTTCAGTCTTCATTATTTAACTCTTTGAGTCATCTGTCATGTAAATGGTATCCAGTAGTATAGTATAAATAAGATAAAGCATTACAAAATATATACATAAAAAATCTTATTACAAAAAAGACCATACGGTAAAAAATATTCTTCACGCATAAATATACTCTGACTTTTACACAGAACACACGCATGCATATTTATATATATATAGCAATAGAGTAATTAAATATATTGTTCAAATATCTGCATTCACATATACGCAGCGTACATTCTTAGGATATTATAGAAATATCTTTTACGTAATAGAAGAGCATTAAAAAACTGAATTATTTCTTTTTATAATGGAATGAATTTACCAATTATCAAGAAACTCAAATCCAGTCTTTGGTATACTTCTTTCTTCCTCTTCTTGATTCAACTGGGATGACTGAAAGCTACTGTAGGAACTAGGTGTCTCTAACAGAGCGGTCGATTCGTTTATGTCGCTCGATTTCGTTCGCGACATCACCACTAAGGTATTCGATTGACTTTTGTCTGTATCGGAATCTCTCACCAAACTCTCCATATCGTCCTCGATGTTGCTTTGTAACTTCAATAAAGACGTCTTATTAATCAGTTTAGCAAATATATTGTCAGAGTGTTCGCTGTCGATTCCATTCGTCAGTAAGTCGCTGCACCGATCGTTTTCGAATAGATCGCTGGCGTAACTATCCGACGGATAACAACTGACTTGATGTGCGGAACTGTAGCTATCGCTTAACGAACAATTGTTTCTGTGTGTCTTCACAGGGCTAGAAAAATGCGGAGATTCTCCGAAGTGGGTCCTCATCGATCTAGATTTCATATCTTCGTTACAATCTATCAGACTAAGATTCATTTGTGATTGAGTCATAAACGAAAATGGTGCGGAGTGCTCGTCTCGCCATCGTAATGTCTGTAATATAGTGAGAAAATGATCAGTTTGTTATCTAATTTTTCTCATAGACATTAATGATGCCATCGTACTTACTGAACCAGTTTCGTCTATGACATATTTCATCCCAGTTTGTATGCGTAGCTTTGGATACCACTCAGGTAATTCCTTGGTTAACTCGAGCTTCTTCAAGGTGTACTTTAAAGCTACCTCGGGCTGAATTATAGTCTCGTTGATGGCTTGATTGCGCTCCGCTGTATTCAGGGTGTTCCATAGTCCTTCGTAGGCCTCCTTCGTTGCAGCTATATCCTCACCAATCCTCCGAGCTATAGGATTTATGCTGTAAAAATATTCCTCTGCTCTTGCAAGAGTGCTGGAACTCATTCTGCTGCGCTGAAACATAAAAATTTATCGATGGTGAAACTGATCATAAAATAATTATCGAACATGTGTAAAACGTGAACAACAAATTTAAGGCTATTAAAACGTTAAAATTACGTTCCGATATACGTACTAGCTTGGATAATGACATAAACAAAAGCTGCTAGCGTGTATTATATCGACATAATAATTATCAATTGTTTGGATGTCACAGAATAATCGGATAAATGCTTAATGAAAGTATCTGGAGCATACGCGAACTGTCATCGTCGAAGATCACATTCACGAAAATATAAATGTCGACCGTCGAAACGAACGTGTCAATTGAGGATAATTGGAAAGATCGTAGAAGCCATGATGCAATTTCTGCACTTGACAAGAGAGTATGCTGCCATCAAGCGGCTGGCTGAAGAAAGACACTCCAGATGATCTTGGCCATATTCCGATAACACTGCCAGTACTGAAAATTTATAGTTCACGTTACGTATACAATAGATTTTCAGTACTGGCAGTGTATATCGGAACGCGGCCTTTATGCCAACTTTATGGTGCTTTGCGTAGCTTGAAAAACTTGCTATGTGCTTGCGCCCTCTCCAGAAATATTGCTGCCAAAGTAGAAGCAACAATTCAAGTAGGCTCGAAGTAGATGCAAGTATAAGGTGTGATGGATATGAGTAGATGCAAAGATGGTCGATAAGCAGAATTTATACGTTTTTTTTATTAGCTAGCATATGCTAATCTTCTAGCGTGCTAGAGAACTAATAGCTATAGAAGAAAGGTAATTCTGTGTGCATAATTGCTAATTGCTAGTTGCGAGTTGCTGCTAGTAGTGAAACCAGCTTTGAAATGAAGCATACTAGTACTCCTACGATATAACCTCATCTTCTTGTTTGTATGTACCCACACAACACGAAACTCAACAGAAACGTTTCAAAGTTTCAGAAACGTTTCTGAAACATTTCTGAAACTTTGAAACGTTTCGGTTGTGCTGTGTGGGTATGTAGAATATGTAAAAAAAATTGTCAATATATATATATATATATATATATATATAGTCCTAATTACCTATAATCATGCTACAAAAAAGAAATTTAGAAAAAAAAAGAAATCGCCTTGGTGGAAAAATGTCTCATATTTTCTCAGAAATTTTGAAAGAATTTCTCATATTTTAAATTTAGGAAAAATTGTGAAAAAATATGTGAAATTCCTCAGATACTTTCAGAAATGATTAAATGAGAATTTTTTTCGGAAAATTTTAGTATTTGTATGTATGAAAATTTCTGATAAATTGCGCAGATTTTCTCATATTAAGATTTTTATAAACATGTTAGCGGGAAAAATCTGAAATATTTCATTATCTATTATATGAACATTTTTCTGATAAATCGTGCGAATTTTCTCATATTTATTAAAATTTCTATAAAGATATGTTGGTGGGAAAAAATCTGAAACATTTCATTATTTATTATACGAAAATTTCTGATAAATTGCGCGAATTTTCTCATATTTATTAAGATTTCTATAAAGATATGTTAGCGGGAAAAATCTGAAATTTCTATTCTAATAGAGAGACTATTCTTCATGAGGGTAGGCTTCTGTCTGGCTTAGCCCTTCGGGCCTTAACGGAATTTTAATTTGCATTTGTGAGCTCTTTACTTTTCGGTATCTGGTTATTTACAAGCTTTACTTCTGTTGGCGATTCCATATGCGCATGTACATATGTTTAGTTTGCTTTTCAGTTCCTTTATTTCTTTCATGAATTTATTGTTATGTTAATGGGTTTTTTGAAAATTTTTCCCCGTTCCTTCCCATATAGCACATGATATTCTGAGAATATCATGTGCTATATGGGTTATTACTCTGGAATTTAATCTGTACTTTCTAATATACATTGTTCTTTAAATTTTGATAAAGTTTATGGCTGCGTTCCGTTTCACGCATATGCGCGCATTTATCTATAGTTCATGTCACGTAATCTGTAAAAAAATGCGCGCATATGCGTGAAACGGAACGCAGCCTATAACTCAAATAATATGCAGGTTGAAGGACTCTCCTAGGTATTGCAGTAACTGGCATCACACAGTGGATCAAGAAAAAAAATCTATAAAGGATAAAAATCCTTCAACGAAAAAACGAAAATAAATTTAGAAAATTTTAAAAGAAAAAGCTTAAGAGAATCTTAAATATACATAAATTAGTATATAAATTTTGTATGTGTATGTTTTCTTATAAAATGACATAAAAAGATTGTACCAACTGCACGGAAAAAACGATAAAGTTGCCACAACCACAATAATAGTAACATTTGGTACAGCCACGTCCTGTGGTTGTCACATTCACATTGATGTGAAGGCAACTATATGCATTTGGTACAGCAAACATAGTGAATGTTGAGACAAACATATATAGATGCACTACACAAAACAATGTGAATTTTCAATTTGACAACCACAGGACGTGGCTGTACCAAATATTACTATTATTGTGATTGTGGCAACCTTATCGTTCTTTCGGTGTGAAAATAAAACATTATGTATAATATAAAATTAAATTTTTTCACATTATCATATCTCAATATCTCTAATGAAGTATATGATTATAAGATATATTTTTCAAATAATTTTTTAATAAGACCATACATATATGATTAAAAATAAAAAATTTTTTTATATAAATACTGGGCGTTGCTCTATTTTCGATTGACATAACATATAATTTTATATATATATATATATATATATATACACACAATATATATACACACACATATATATATATTTTTTTAAAAATAATTTCTTATAATACTGTTAACGACAAACACTTGATTTTACAATATCAACGGGTAGGGAAATTGCAATAAAAAAGTCGAGTGAAAAAAGTAATGTCTATATTATGTTTCTCTTTTTAAACGGCGACGATTGTTCGAGGAACTAATGAAGTCAAAATATTCTCAAACATGTGAAATGAGAGATCAAATGATGTCTCAGAATCTCGCTTTGTATTCGACTACGAAGGAAAATCATCTAAATGTATTCATTTAAATATATTTTAAGAGTCCCGCTTAAAAACGAAGGTGAACAATACAATGCCCAATTGTTCTTGTACATTCGGATTGCGACGGAAATATTCATATATATATATATATATATATACACATTATTCTTTTTATTATCATACACACATATACAATATTTTAATATCTCATTATCAGTCGCTCGTAACGATAAATCGTTTCTCTACAAATTCGACAGACAGATGGCTTATTTAAAATGTATAAATTAATATAAAGAATGATATACACGTAAATAATAAGTATAATAGCATATGAAGATACATAAAGTATATAATATAAAGAATGAATACTTATTTGCATGTAACAATGTAACTAATAGGAATGATAATAAATAAAAATTGCATATGTGTGTGTGTGTGTGTGTGTGTGTGTGTGTGTGTGTGTGTGTGTGTGTGTGATATTATGCATATGTGATAATATGTTTATAAAACATTTTTCAAGTATAAAGGAATATATTTTTAATCACTTTTGTCTTTCTTTTTACAAAACGTATGTATAACCTAGTAAGTTGCGTTTTGATATTTTGTCAATTACAAAAGAAAAGCTTCTTTCTTCTCTCAACAAAAAGTTTTGAGATATTTTTCTCATCAACGTATCAACGCTGCTTGTTTCGAGAATTGTAACCTTTTTAAGAGCTCACCCACAGGTGAGAGAATGTATTTTTAAGACTGGACTGAATTGAGATATGGACATTTTAACGTTAAAAATATTAGTTTTTCCTTTGACCAAAAGGTCATTTTTTGAAAGTGACTAAAAAAGTGATTTTTTTTTCAAAAGGCGACTTTTTTTTAGAAAATAATCAAATATGTCTTTATCAGATTTCAATAAATACATATTTTTAAAAAATATTTGATTCTTGCGTTTCAGATCGAGTTTTTGGAAGTTATTCAAAACGCAATTCAAAATACAGAGATTTGCGGAGGTGAACGTTATCAAGAAATCAAATATTTCTTGTAGTCTTATAAAGAGTATATTTTTAACGTGAAAATGTCAGGCTTTTTATTCAATCTATTTTCAAAATCCCTCGTGCGCGCGCGGTGCGCGACAGTCAGAATGAGTAAATCCCTTAAGATTGATGTAACAATATTAAATATAACTTTATCAATATATCTTTTCAAATATCATTGTTTTGTTATCTGGCAAAATAATTCTGTCTGATTAGGTACATCAGCATAGTTTATCGCATATATTGCACATGTAAAATATTTTATTATACATATATTAGGTTGTACCATAAGAAATTGCTGCTTTTACAAAATAAAAACGCCATATTTTAGAAAGAACAAATTTTATTTCATCAAAATATATATCATTAGCATTAAGATTTGGAACTATTTAGATCGATTTTTGAGATTCAGATTTCCGAAGTAGAATTTGTCAAATCATCATCGAATAGCTCTTTCAGTAACAGAATTCCCTCCTGTATTAATGCTTCCATCTGTTTGAGCCGCATTATGTTTCAGTTTATATTCTAATAAAAAAAAGTATTTGCAATTCTTTCAAACATGCCACATATATTTGTACGAAGGTGAAACAAAAACTTTTAAAATTACAAACTGTAAATAACACAACCTGAAGTATGTTTTATATTTCAATTTTATTAGTTTGTCAATTTAAAACTAATCAAATATCAACAATTTTATGTAGTACAACCTAACATTTTATGTTTGATACTGTCAGTATAGTTTTTCGATGACAGAAAGTTATAAAATTTTTACATATCTTAAAGCTAAAGCATTGCAACAAAGAAAGATTTAGCTATGCAGTTACTTTTTGCTAAATAATTTATACATGGAACATGTAGTTTAGTAGAGAAATTTCTCTATTTTTGATATCTTTATTTAAAAAAAATATACAAAATAATTCATGGTTTAAGATTCCTTTTATGATATATTACATACCTCGTACTTTAACCCTTTAGCTACGAATGGCCACAGTGCATATCCACCGAGTACTAGGCTACTGCTACATATGAATGGTCACTATAATACATAACCGATATGTACTTGCCGTGCACGACCACTAAAGTGAGAATAAGTTCTCAGATAACAGGTGTTAAATAAAAATAAAAAAATATCTTAAAAACATCTTTCAAAGAACATCTTAAACAAGTATATCTAAGACATTTAAAAAATGTCTCAAGAATGTTTTTAGTGCGTTCCAAAACGTACTAGCAGTGTTGAAAATCTATACGGTACTGTAAACTATAACACAGGTAATGTGAATTTTCAGTATATTTTGGAATGCACCCTTAGAAACGCATATTGTTTAAGTTATTATAAAGCAACGAAATTTATTTGTTTGTAACAATAACAAGTAAAATAAAAGTTATCGTAAAATATGGATCTGTCGCATTATTACAAAGCAACAAACTCAAACTCTGTTCACGGCAAAACACTCGCGGCTCTCCCGTATGACGATAGCGTTTCCTCGGCCAGCGCTCTGCCGTAGAAAAAGGGTTAATTTTCTAGATTAACTGGTTCTTAAAATCTTATTTTATCAAAATGTAGTAAGTTTAATCAGAAAAGTTTTATGCGAAGAATACTGTATTGCTTTAAGTCTATAAATATAAATTAACAAATTTTATGTCTAAGTCAGTCGTCAACCATTTTCTTTTCGTAATAGGATAAAAAAATTCAAATAAACCTTCTCGCATGTATTTCTTATATAAAGAAATATGTTCTAATATATTCTTTATATAAAATGTCATGTTTATGACGACTCTACTTAAACTATATCACGGTTTTCTCTTCAGAAATTAATATATAGAACGTGTCATGGTCATTGGCAATACAGCAACAAGTAAAGCAATTTGAATACAAGAATAATCAAGTAATAACTAAACAGGAGTGTGATTGCACACGTGGAATAGGCCGAATGCGAGTTCATCCACAGTTACCCGTTCGATATATGTTTAAGAGGACCGAGACTTAATATGGAGGTAGCACCAAGCGCACCCAGATTGCAGGTGCTCGTATTTCTCGCACCGTCTATTGTGATGATCGGCAAGCCGAAGTAACCACCGGTTTGAGCACTTAGTTGCGACAACGGTATGTAACTTTGAATGCCCAAATTCGCCAAGCGGTTCAGGACAAGCGGCGACTTTAAATCCACAACTGGCAAAGCCAATTCCGTGCCTCCGTTTTGTGCCACGGTATCGACTTCCTTGTGGTAAGTCTGTTTGTGCGTTGTCAACGCCTGAAGTGTGGGATATTGAGCTGGACAAAGGTTGCATCTTGAAAAGAAAGAGATCGATCAGTTCTATTTCCGCGCGTCAATTACTATTCAAAGTAAAAGGAAACCCAAGAGCAAGATAACTATAGCTCACCTGTGAAGCAGTTTGCTGGTCGTTCGATGAGTCGCCATATGCTGCGTCAACATATCTTGATTTTGAAAATTCTTATCGCATACCTGACACGTTAACAATGCTCTGAAAAAGATAAATGTGTGTCTTATTGTATTTCACAAGCTAATCATCGATTAACAAATATAATAGCATAACTATATAACGCTAAAATGCAAATGATAATATAGACATTTCTCACCTAGGCGGTCGACCACGTCTAACCACTGGTATCTGTGGTGGAGTATCCTGTGTAAGATCCACGGTCGGTGGTCTCGGTGGTCTCTCAACTTGATCATTGATTGGCGATTTATTTTGCTTGTTTTGCGGAACAGCAAACTCCCTTTGTTCTTGCTGCTTTCTTTGTGAACTAGTTGGTATGATAGAAATAGCAGAATTCAGATTGAGCGCTGTAACATTTAAAGGCTGCTGTGAAGGTGATGGCCTCTGCTGCTGCTGGGGAGGTATTTGCTGTTTGTTTTGTTCACTTGTCTTATTTTTATTTGCAGCTGGAGTAACGGTTATACCTCGAGCCGCGAGGACATTTGCCACCGCCTTGGCGTCGGATTTCTTCCCCCCCGGGTTCGACGTGTTCTGGATTTGAGCTGGGATGGAACCTTTAGATTAGTAAAAGACAACGCTATTTTACTGTAATGTACCCCTTCTGCGAATGTAATAATATGAGGGCTGTTTAAAAAGTATCCGACCTTTAGGCGTGAGATCAAATAGATTATATTTATGGAAATCGGATTTTAATCTCTTTCAAAGTAGGGTTCTTGTAAGTTCATACACTTGTCCTAGCGGTCCTTCCATGCCTAGAAACACTTTTCAAACTCAATCTTGGGGATCGCCAAGAACTCCCTTATCGTATTTTTTTTTTAAATGTCATCTCCGATATCAAATGTATCTTTTAAGTTTCGGGAACAGCCAGAAGTCACACGGAGCGATATTTGGAGAGTATGGAGTTTGTCGGACCAGATGAATTTAATGTTTGGCCAAAAAAGCCTGAAAGGTACATGATTTGATACCAGAGATGACATTATCGAGAATGCGAAAAGGGAGCTCATGATCCCCAAGATTGAGTTTGAAAAGTGTTCCAGGCATGGAAGGACCGCTGGGACAAGTAAACTCACAAGGAGCCTACCTTGAAGGAGATTGAAGTCCGATTTCCATAAATATAATCTATTTGATCTTACGCTTAAAAGTCGGATACTTTTTGAACAGCCCTCATGTAATGATTCCCTTTGAAAGATTTTTTTATATACAATTGCAGCATATGTACGCAACAAAATAAGACAAACAAAAAAAAATATCAAAGCAACTCACTGAAATTAAATTTCAAAATTGCAAATGTAATAAACATATTTTTTGTAAAAGCAACTAAAAATATTACGGGACGAAATCATAGGAACCAAATTTCATAGAAGAGGCACTTTACACAGGCTACAGCGCATAAAAAATGTAAGCAGTAATGAAACTTGAGCGAAATGATTGGTTACAATCAAGTACTCTCTTTTGACTTGCTAAATTTCAATGTTAAACTTACCAGGTTGCCGAACACTTAAAGTGATCGAATCTGTGAGATGTATCGTAGAATCATTTCTATTAGTTTGTTGCGTGGTAGCCCCTTGAACATTTTGAATAACAGGTAGTCCGTCATTTCTTTTTTGTTGAGCTATGACGTGGCAGTCTGCATCTTCGTTTCTGTCAGGCAATAGAACATCCATACGCCTCTGTTTTGCAGGAGTGTTATTTTGTTGCTGCATAACTTGTTGCAAGGGCCTTTTCATGCGCTGGCGAGGAACTGGACCGGTGGTTTGTGGTAATCGCGGTGCCCTAAAAATTAAAAATAACTCCTAATGAACATGCTCGCGTCTGTGTGCGAGATCTATGCCTACCTGCTGTTTTGAACAGACGCCGACGGATATCGTCCCCGTGGAATTTGTTGGGGCAATTGGGGGTGCATTTGCGGAGGAGGCGCACCTATTTGAGGATATGGACCTGGTCCATACTGATACAAGTGCGCCATGTGCGGTGGGTAGTGTAGACCTTGTGGACCAGGTACTCTGTACAATGGTGGCCGCCCTGGCGGTTGCACAAAATAATTTGGTGCTGGTATCATTGTGTTGGCTCCTGGAGGAAGACTAGGGGGCATTTGCGTCTGTGGAAGAGGCATACGCTGCACTTGCTGGGCCAGTTGCTGTACAGGTGGTGGTAGTTGTTCAAAGTTTACCGGCGGTATTTGCATTTGTTGGCCAGTAGCACCAACCGTCGTTGCCGCTGCTATCGCCGCATTATATGTCGGTGAATTGGTTTGATGTGGCGACGTTAACGGTGAAGTCCTACTGAGCTGATGCGGGCCATTCGTCGATGATGTTTCCACGGATGCGGCAGAAACAGTATGAGGCGAATGTGTGGTTTGACCCAAGTGTGATGCATTTGTGTTCGACGACAAATGATGCGGTGATAGTTGACTCACACTCGGTGAGAGTGGAGTACCGTGTACCTGTGCCCGATGTATCGACACCTCCATCGTAGAGTGGAAGATGAGATTGACGCATTCCGGTATATTACACTGATAGTGACCGGCTTTACTACGGTGCTCATCCAGATGCGCAATATCCTTGAACTTCTCATTGCAGACGCGACACGTGTTGACAGTTTCGGCCAGTTTCTCAAGGGGAACGTATTCTGCCGTTTCGTTGGACGACATATTGTTCGACAATGATACTTCGTTCGGATTGCGTCTCTGATGTTCGATGAGAAAGCTCTGCAAA
Organism: Aphaenogaster floridana; assembly: GCA_003063835.1. NCBI lineage: Eukaryota > Metazoa > Arthropoda > Insecta > Hymenoptera > Formicidae > Aphaenogaster > Aphaenogaster floridana. The sequence continues at coordinate 49,719 of NJRP01000187.1, forward strand.
ATTGATCCGGCGTTGTCCATGTTAGCATCGCCACACGTGTCTCCCTGTTGTTCACTATCTTCCTTGTTGAAATCTTCATTGCTCTTGCTCGATAAATCGGCGGACAGTTGATTCCAATTGAAACCTTGTGTCTGCGATGTATCGGTTGATTCTTTGTTCTTATCTTCACTGTCGCATACCGGAGCTCGTTCGGTCCCATGATTGGAAAATGTGAAAGACTTTGGATTAATGCTGATGGAAGGATTCTGCTCGAGATTATGTATCATACTGGATTCGTGATTTCTGTCATCTTCTTCCTCCACCGATGAACTGTCGATCAGTTGACTAGTCGACCTGGAGCTATAAAAAAACTAAATCCAGAAAGATATCGCGACTGAAATATCTGAGTTAAAGCATTAAAGTTTATGTGAACAATATAAATGCGAAAACTATCAAACATTTACACAAGCTAAAAATTTACCAGAGCTTTACAGCAATTTAAACAAAGTTTATTTTTACTATTTCTTCTTTATTTTACTGTAGCATACTCATTTTAAATGTTCACCTGTATAATCTACTATATCAATAATAGAGCTATACCATTCAATATCATAATCTATCAACCTACCTCGACTGTTCACCGAGTTTTTTCAAGTTTTCAATAGTTTCCCTGCAGGTTGCTTCCAAAGCATCCGTTTCCTCATGATCTTCAGATTCTGAAAGCCTTTTCTCAGAACCGTCAAAGTTATCGGTACTTTGTGTATCATCGACATTCTGATCCTCTTTCTCAGATGGATTTGCCATATCACTCCCTACATCAGAGTCATTCTCGTTGATATCTGTGGACGGTCTTTCATTCTCTTCCAGAGGATTGTGATGATCGGTATCCAACTTGACGTCGTCGTAATCATCCTACAAATGGAACCACAATGGAAAATGAAAAAATCTTCAGCTTCAACACCATACCGCTTAAAGAAAGACTCACTTGTTGATCCACCATCACGTTCTCAAAAGGTTCGTTGATCGAGTTCTCCGCTGTCTTGTCGCCTCTTGGATCATTTTCCTTAGCACCTGCCACGTCTCTCTGCTGATAGTACTTGATGACTGGATAAAAGTTATTGTTCACTACGGTGAAATCTTCCGATTCCGAGGATTTCTTCAGGGTGAGCTTCAGGGAATCGGCTACGCTTTGCTTCTTCAGGGTCAACTTCAACAGCCCGGTCTTTTCGGGATCCAACCAGTACGTGTCCTTCTTCACCTTCACCACTTTCGGGCTTGTCACCCTCTTGAGGACGATGCGGAGTTTCCTCAGGTGGGTGTTAATGTGGATGCGCAGCGGCTTCTTCGAGGTGAAACGCTCGCCGCAAATGTCGCAATCCAGGAGCAGTTGCTGATCGCTCAGACTGTCGTCCGACGAGTTGGGAGTGCCCTTGCTCTCGTCTGAAACAGAACGCATGGGTCCCGTCACTACACCTTCCCTGGCGAGAAGGTTACATCTTCCCGTGTCGTATTCGCGCGCGCCTATATTTCATTACACCGCGCGCACATATAACGTCACGCTCACGTATGTATAAAGTTTGTTTGGTGCGCAGAAGTTACATCGTTCTTGCGGGGTAGGGAGAGAAAGAAAGAGAGAGAGAGAGAGAGGGGGGGGAGACGAATGCACAGAAAAGGCAGAGCTAGAAAGAGAGACTCAGGCCACAAACGCACCGAGATGGCACGCCGATAAAGGTGGATAGAAACGATCTCTTCGTCCACAGAGCGCCGTCGGTGAGCCGGCCACGATTTACCGCGATTTATCACGATTTACCGCGCTTTTTGTCACACTGTCAAACCGTTCGCGACCGAGGCTCTGCCGCGACTCGACGCGGCTATGCGCATCACGGCAGCACACGCCGCACACGGAACGCGGGGGAGGAGATGTGCTTCACACCGACGGCGCTACTCGCCAGGTTTATGCATGTATATATATTTATTTACATGAGACGTGTAAACAAATCGACGCGCGCGATCGACACGCGCGGCGGTGGCGGTCGGTGGATGCGGTGGTACTCGCCTCAAAATGGCCGACGCCGGAGAATAATTGCCACTCTCGGGCTCTCGGGCGCTCTTCGCCGAGAATTGAAAACACGACTCGCCAATCGATACGCGGCTAAAGCGCGCGCCGCATTGGTCGGCTTTCGTATCGGCGCGCGATTTTCCGCCGCCGATTGGCCGCTGCGGCGCGGCAGCGTGTTCCCACGCGCAACGCCACTGCGGCGAGTTCCGGAAGCGCAAAAAAGAACGCACGCGGAGCGCTGCAATTCCCTCGCCGACCGACCAACCGACCGAATTTTAACCGTGAATCGATCGCTGTTCCCGTCCTGAGATCCGAGGAGGTACGGGGATAAAGTTCGTTGTTCGTTGATAGGTACAAAAGAGTGATCCCCGAGGTACAAAAGTGATCCTGAGTCCGGTATTCATAGTCGCGGTTCTTATTTTAAGACCGTCTTAAGTAACGTCTTAAAACGCTAATACGGCTCTGTGATTGGTTTAAGGCATCTTAAGATTGTACTTAAGACGATCTTAAATATAAAAACCGACTATGAATACTGCCCTGAGAAGGACGTATCCAGACTACGGTTCATTCGATGCTACAAATGCTTCAAAGCATTTTTTGATTGATCAATTAATAAAATTCTTTCTTCTGATTTGTCAACCAAATACTTCGAAGCATTTGTAGCGTCAAGTGGACTGCACCCCCAGTCTAAAGAAAAAAAAAAAAAAAAAGAAAGGACTTCGGGAACACAACGTAAACACGCGCCGAGGTCCGCGCTCGTCAACAAAATGTTATGGGCCATCTACAATGAGTCGCAGTCGTAAGAATCGTAAGAAATTGACCAATCACAATTCATTATTCTCTTTGCGATCAAAGAATAATGAACTGTGATAGGTCAATTTCTTACGACTCGTATAACTGCGACTCATTGTAGATGGCCCTTTAAACCCGTTCTACATTAGTCGCAAGTCGATCGCAAGCCTGTTGCGACAGCCAATCAGAAGCTAGAATGGTACTATTGACGCTTCTGATTGGCTGTCGCAACAAGCTTGCGATCGACTTGCGATTAATGTAGAACGGGCTTAAGAGAAGCAGAGAATAAGGCTGGGTCTACGATAGGTGTAGTAAGATTTTCACATAATCTGTGGTACTTTGACCCATCTATTGTGGAACAGAAATCTATTTGGGGAAATGAAGAAGAAGGAGGCAAGTCTTTAGCCTTCTGCTCTAAGCTACGTAATTTCCGCGCGCGATAAAAAGTTTTTCCTATGCTATCTTAAAGTCGTAATTCCTAAGCTTTAAGAGTTGGCCAGATCCCAACTGTAAAGTTTAGGGTTTAGGCCCGGTTGCACCAACGTTATTTTGGCCTCCATCTAAGGACGCGGCCAGACTATGCGCGTTTTACGCGAATATTCGTGATTCGAG
>NJRP01000187.1:64461-88640 GCA_003063835.1 Aphaenogaster floridana
CCAATAACGTGATTTTAGCGTTCACCGTATCTAAAAGACGGTATTGCAAAAACTCTCTATTAGCCCAAATTAAACCACTTTAGGTATCGCTTTTGCTTTGGTACAACAAATTTAAAGCTTTAAGTCTTGCTTAACGCCAAAATAACGTTGGTGCAACCAGGCCTTAAAGCAACGTACCTAGAAAATGTTTTTTCAGAAATTTCTTATGTTAGCTTAGGGCCAATTTCACCAACCACAGTTAACTTAACCGGCCGGTTATTCCATTGGAATTGACCGATTGCATTTGTTAATTTTGCTTAACGACAAATGCGATTGGTCAATTCCAATGGAATAATCGTCCGGTTAAATTAACCGTTGTTGGTGAAATTGGCCCTTATAAGAGCAGATGGCTAAAGACTTAGCTCGTATTCTGAATCCTCTTTTATCGATAAAAGTGCCTCTAAAAGATCTTTTCAGCCAATAAGAATCCTAAACCAATTTTAGTGAGACTTTTATCGATTGATGAGAATGCAGTATTGGGAATAAATATATTGTGGATTACAATATAAAGAGGTCGATTTTTATTCTGGATAATTCTTCACACTTATGATATAAAAGGAACAGAAGGTTTATAACCGGATGAGAAGTAAATAGCACACAACCGAAAAGGATAAAACTGCAGAATTAGGGCCTATATGAGAAAACAATTGAGAGGTGGTACATTTTATGTATTTTTACCTCCTGAATCCAAAAATGTTGATAGAATTTTATGTATTTTTACCTCCTGAATCCAAAAATGTTGATAGAATTTGGGGGTCGCTTGTATTTTCTAAGATATCGTCATGAAAATGAGAAAAAAACGCTGTAATATTAAGGGCGACCTAACCGATTTCAATGACTTTGATATATGTTATCAAGGATATAATTCTGAGTAACTTTTTCTTATAACAGTTATAACTTAATCGTCGCTCGTTGCTTATTAAAAAGTTATTAACAAAAAGACTTATAAAAACTGACTAATATACTAAAGTACATACGTGGACAGAGAGTGCGCGCGCGACACACACACACACACACACACACACACACATACACACACACACCGGGCGGGTGCACACCGGTAGTAGGGAGGGTGGACTTTGCTTTACCCGTATACAACTTTTGCGAGGTCCATCCACCGCCGGTGTGGGTGCGGGGGAGCCGAAGGCTCCCCTTGCACCCGCCCGGTGTGTGTGTGTGTGTGTGTCAAGGTCATTGAAATCGGTGGGTGCTCCGTTAAACATTTACCGTTTTTTCTCATTTTCATGACGATATCTTAGAAAATACAAGCGACCTCCAAATTCTATCAACATTTTTGGATTCAGGGGGTAAAAATACATAAAATGTACCACCTCTCAATTGATTTCTCGTATAGGCCCTAATTCTGCAGTTTTACCCCGAAAAGACGTAATAGAATAAAGAGAAGTAAATGCCATTTATCAGTATGCCATAGAATTAGCGGGAGATTCAAACAAAAATACAATCAAATAATCTGAACTAAATTTAAGTGTTTCTTTTACATTATTGCAACATCGATAAAAGAGGATTCAGCACTGGGATTCTCTAACTCGTTATGCCGTATAACGACAGTTATAACGACAGTCGCGCAGCTTTTTTACATGTAGAAAAGCTGCGCAACTGTCGTTATAACTGTCGTTATACGGCATAACGAGTTAGAGAATCCCGATGATGGGAAAAAGCTGCGCAACGACAACGTAACGATAACGACACTGTCGTTAAAAGTTACAGAATATGGACCTTACTATATCTATTGTAGACCCAACCTAACGCGAATGAGAGCGACGGAATTGACGGAAAGAATGGCGTCTCGCCGCTCGGCAACGTCGTGTTCGTCGACGAGGTGAGCGAGCGTTCTCCTGCCGGCGCGCCACGAGCAAAACCGGAGTCGCGTGGTCGGGACACGTTGTCACGCGACATTGGCCGTTTATCGCGCGCCGTGCAATTACGCGCGCGCTTCTTGCCGCGTGTTTACAAATTCCTAACCTATATAGGCGACGCGGACCCGCTCGGTCCGGCGCCGAACAACCGAGAGGCGGCTTTTCCGTTTTCCCAAGTGACTCCCGTGCACGTTTCCGTCGAACGAGAATTGACGAAAGTCGTAAACGACGCTGATGTTCGTTAATATATATATAAACGCGCCACGTGACATACGTATTCGCGAAATATTGTATCAGATATATATATATATATATATAAGTATTTTATAAGATATTAATCTTGATTTAGATAGATAAGAGACAGATATGCGAAAGAAAAATAGGATGTGTTGCTGAAAAAAAAGCGCTTGAACAATTGCACAACGAGATCAGACGCTGTAGCTGTTGATAGTTGATAATTCATAATTTATTGAATCGTGTCTTTCATATGCAACTTTGTAACATTTAGAAGGAAATACATGTAACGAGACGGTAAGAGGAGAGACGCAGACTTCTTTGTGCAAAACAATAGAAACGGGGATATAAATTACATCGCTAAATCTCGACGTCCATAAAAGTTTATTACAAAATTATAATAATTCCCAAAATAACAGAGTAACATAGAGTAATACTTATGAACATTATAAAGTATAATGCCATTGGAAAATCATGAAAGGAGAATGTTATCAGAAGCCGAGAGAAAATAAACTTTTTTTTGTCCTATTCCTAAAGTAACAATAAATATATTCATGACAATAATTGTATATCATATCTATATACACATCTATCAGCACATCTATTTATATAATGGATATACAGATGGTTTCATTATAGATTTTCAATAGAGACATATTTAGAAACATAGAGTCACAATATTAAGAAGATTCATCTCCAGATAAGAAGCAGAAATAAAGTAAAAAATACATCAAGTATCACATAGAGCTTAGGTTCAATTCAGTGGAGAATGTAAATTTTGCAAAAAGAGTAACAATAATATTGATAGTAACAATGATTGATTCACTATTATAGATAATGTTCTTCCATGTCTGTACATATTAAATAAATCTCTAAATTTTCAATTCTTAAATTAAATAGTAATAAATTAATCTAAGTAGCTAATAATTATTAAAAAATTTAAATTAAAAAGAATATATATCCCAGTGAGAAATGATTCATCAATTGACATCGAATCGACGTCGAAATCATCGAAATTACATCAAATTTGATGTAATTTCGATGATTTCGACGTCGATTCAATGTCAATTCGATGAATTTCAATTAGTCATTTCTCACTGGGATATATATATATCGACATATTTAACATACATATACATATAAATATAAAAGATATTTTTTTTAAATCTTCCAAGAATATATCGTTCAGGATTTGTGACATAAGATGATATCGTATTTATGTCAATCTGCTTTACAGAATTATACTTTATAGAATTAATATTAGTCTATGTTACAACTGATTATTGTTATACAAAACACGTACCGAAATTTTGCAACAGCTCCACAGCGCCGTCCTTATAGATCTTATTTTTTGTAGAAAATTTAAATTCCTGAAAATCGTGATACAACGAATTATTCATTTTCACAATCTGCGAGCAAGTAAGCAATACTCGGAGTTTTATCGAGCGGGCGGAAAAATTTCATACGTCAACGGTCCAACATCCGATCGCGTTATATGAAATCGGCGCGAGTTCATTGATAAACAAACACGCGAGTGGTCGTCTCACTTTCGCGAGGCTTTACAAATTTTCCTATTTAGCCTTTTCGCGCGCAATGTAACACGCTCGTATACTGCGGCAAGCATCATATACTTACGGACATTGTTATCAACATCGGTTTATCCTCGGACGAACAATCCCGTCGGACGCTATAATCGGCAACATGAACATCGCGTACTATCAGCAATCATTGGTCAGTAAGAGTACGCACACACTACCACCGATTGCAATTGTCGCCGAGGCAGCCCGGAATTCTGCGATCTTTCTCGATCGAGTTCCCGATTCGAGAGCAGACGGGCACCCTTTCGGTAGTCGCACGAATGAGCGCGATGGACTCATATGTACAGAATCGGAACCCGGGACACAGGAGGATGATTCGAGAGGTGCGCGACACTACACGCGACACACCGGCGGCTTGACGTCTCTCGTTAAAGCCTTTCGAATCGGTAAACGTTGCAATGTTCAGCGGTAGGTAAAGTCAATTAAATACGCGCGCTTTCTTCGATCTTGGCGCCTTGGGCGGCATCGACGATTGGCCGACAGGATCGGCGTCTTATCCCGTCGCGATGGACCGCGGCGGGGCGGATCGGCATAAAAAAAAGCGGCTCGATCTCTTCCTGTCGTAGGTGCCGTCGCGCGAATGCGATCATACTCCCCGTACTCCCGCGCTTTCCTCGCGGGATCTCCCTCTTACACATGATTACAACGTGACTGAGACGGCATCATGACATGATCACTTCCGTGGCCGTCTGTGTATACGGCGCTACCGCTACTACACTCGTCCGCTTCCAAACGGAATTCAGTGACGTGACGTGCGATCCCCGGCGGCGGCCGCGGCTATGATCCGTCGCCCTGCTCGCGTCCAGTCTGAGTTTATTATTAGTACCGAGGTACCGATATGGGGGGGTAGCAAAAGACGCAGGTGACGTCGATCGCGCACGAGCGGCAGGATAATTATCTCGGTACGAATTGTTGAGGACGAGTTCAGAGTTTTCAGATGCGTCGTTTTGTAAAGACGCGCGCGCGCGCGCGCGTTTGCGAGGCAGCGTGCGCCGTTTTGCCGTTCCAGACGGCGGGATTATTACTCTCCCTCCCCTCTATCTCCCACCATCTGTCTGCCATCCAGCCCCCTCCTCTCCTTCTCTTGTTCTCTTGCAGCTACCATTGCTCCTCGATCCTCACCGTCCTCACCCCTTCCTCCCCCCTCCCCCCTCTGCTACCTGCTCTTCCCGCGCTCTCTCAGCGCCTGGGGGGGTTCACTCTCGTTGCGCTTATATACGTGTTGTATACTTACACATGCGTGACGCATGGGTATTCAGATCCTTTGCACGGAACCCAGTAAATATAAAAAGTATTATCACACACCGTGACGTAGACAGGCAGACAGGCGGGCGGGCGAACGAACAATAACAAATAGAGGAAGAAGATGAAACTAAAGAAAAGAGAAGGGCAACGAGGGGAGAGAAAGCGATGGTGGTAGGAGCACGAATGGAAATTAAGTCAACCTAACGTGTACTCAAGTACGGGTGGGGAACCAATGAGCGGCGACAGTCGCTCGTAACCACAACCTGTTAAACTATTCTGTACCACTCGTCCCCTTTCTGCGCGTAGTCGCTTTTCCTACCATTCTTTCCTCCCCCCCTCCATCTTCGCCGCCCTCTTCTACCAAGTTTCCTCTTACTCTACCTCCCCCATCCCCTCCGCTTTCCTCCTCGCTCGCACTTGTGCAACCAAATACCGTGGCTTTCAACTGAATCCCTCATTCCCTGCAATTCCCCAGCGAAACCGTCAACGCCAACTGTCCAATTGCCGCCTGTCATCCATTGTACTTAAAAACATCGCTGGCCATTTATATCCATAATTTCGCGCGACTGTTCTTCTGGTTCCGTGGAAATTAAAGCGGCAGCGGCACTTGCTTCCTCTCCAACACACTGCCAGATAACCGACGTGACATTGATCCGTAGTGTCGGAGGTATCAAGCAACGGTCCAAGTGACTCAAAGTTGGCAGCAGATTATCATGTTGGACGCCTCGTACTTCACTCTTTGCCTATAATTAAATTTCTCGTTGCTAGCTCACTCTTGTACAAAGTATTTATTACCGCGTAAAATATATTTCTTTCGATACATTGATTTAACCCTCCGAAGCTGCCGAAGCTGTTACAAAATCTGTAACACAGTTATTGACGCTGGATCTGTGAGACCTATTTTTAATTTATGTTGACTAAAAGGCACTAATTAATTTCAAGGAACCAAAATGATAAAGCTCTCGTATAAAAAGAATGAATACTAAATTTATTTTATCTAGCGGTAACAAAAAGGTTTATAATTGGGTAGGTCCAATAAACCTACCGTCAGTTTCGAAAAGTTAAATTAGCTGACCTATTCCACTTTCTATGAAACTTAATTTTAATATCAGAGTTCATGATTAGTTTCTCTCTCTCTCTCTCTCTCTCTCCCCCTCCCATCAATTTTTTTACTTTTTATTTCACAGTACTGATCAATTTAGCTTCTGAAAAATTCATATATACGGAAATATGAGTAATCACTCGCATAATATGTCACATCTACAGTCACAGAATATGATATTTGATACTTATCCAAATATATACAGGATGATTCATTTTAAAAGATATATTGATTTTTCTTTCGAATCAAATTTTCTGAAAAAATGAAATTCTGAAATATAGGTTTTACAATTTTTAAATGATAATATGATGCATGCAAATTTGTTATAACATGTTTTTTTGAGATAATATTTATATTTTTTTTAATGGAACCATATGATTTTTTTCATATAATTCAATTTCCCTGGTTATTCTGCATATAAAAGTATTAAGATAAAGTTATAAAAAATCAATATAAAATATTTTATTCTAACATATTTTGATATAAAATAAAAAAATTTTTCTAAACTGTTGATTTTTCTATATAATCTTACTTTAATATTTGAATATTTTTAATTACAGAATGACTATAGAAATTGTATTTTGCAAAAAAAATCATGATTCTCTTTAAAAAAATATCTTACATTAATATCTCACAAAACATTACATAAAAAATTTGCATGTGTTGTATTACTCGCCTAAAATTGTAAAATTTTTGTTTGAAAAATTTGTTCGGAAAAAATTTGTTGCTTAATTCGAGAAAAAAATCGATGTTTTATTTAAAATGAATCGCCCTGTACACAAACGGGAAAAGTAAGCGAGCTGTATTTTTTTCAAACGTTAGTTTTACAAGGAAAATCTATAGTGCATAAATAGTATAATTGCATCCCGAATAACCAGTTTAGCTGACGGAATTCACCCAAGCAAGGCGTGGCCGATAATGGTTAGAGGTCGATGAGGACGAATATAGTAGGGGAACTTAACGGAACATGTCGAAAACGGCCGAATCTGCCGTCTATTGATCGTAACGAATCTCGCTCCCCAGATATTCGAGCAGCACAATGCCTGGATTCTATATTTAGACCTTATCTTTTTCAGGGATTGACTCTATTTTATTTGATAGACTTGAGAAAGAAGACTGAAAAAAAGCCCTTGGGAATGAGTAGAATAATTATTCTGAACTCATTTGTATGCCACGCCCCTCAGGCAGGAAGGAAGGAAAAACGGCGTGTTTGCGTATAAATTATTCAAGTAAAGAAACCAAGTGTATTTTTAGAGTTATAGTTACACACCTCAAAAGTAGTCGTTAATCAGAATATATTATGCGCACTACGAAGTAGCCTACGAAGCGATCAACAAACTCTGATGACGTCATCACTCACAATGAACAGAAATCAATCAAAGAATGCCTCCAGTCACAACACTTCGCTCGTTGTCTACAAACTGCGCTCGATTGCATAAGCCATTAGTCATATAACTTGTTCACCTCGTTTTACATTAATGGACAACAGGAAAACTCATTATATTTTGCTATTGCCTATTAATGAGTTAATACATTAGTAAATGTTTAAAAGCTAATCAATGCGGTATAATCAGCCAGCCAGATGTTGCTGTGACCCTGCGCTGTAAAGCTGCAAGCATGCAATTGGGTGGTTAAATATGCACCCGGTTGCCACTGGTATTTACATTCCGAGAAATACTTGACTATCGATCCTTCGCATCCCCCACTCCGCCACATAACTTCTGTTCTACGGCTAGTAGAAACTCTGTACTAGTATGAGCAATGACTGCGTTAGTTTGGCGCAGAGGAGGTAATCCCCTTTATGGAGCAGGCAAGATTATCACGATATAGTAGCGGCGTAACTTTGGTACGGGAATGGGGTAGAAGTGGGAGGAGAAAAAGAGAGGTGGAAGAGGAGATTGAAAATAGGGGGAAAAGAGAGAGAGAGAGAAAGAGGGAGGGAGAAAAAGAAAGAGGAAAAGAGATGGAAGATGCTTCGTAACGTACATTGACCCACCATTTCCCTCTGTTACTTCCCCTCAAGCCCGATTTTACCACAAGTTGCGTACAATATTCTAAGCTTGATTTCTTCTTGATGAGTTCTGTTCAAATCACGCCATTCGAATACAGAGAGAGGAGGGGGAGAGGGAGGGAGAGAAAGAGAGAGAGAGAGAGAGAGAGAGAGAGGATGGAAAAAACTGCAAATTCTTAGTATTTCGTTAATGGAACTAGAGATTCTCACAATTTATTCGAGCTTATTATAATAGCACTCCGATCTAATTTAGTTTTCACTCCTAAATCTCTGATCTTTTATTTTTTTTTTGCTGCGTACGTTTTTTATCCGTTCAGATTTGTGCGATAGTTTACATTCCTCATATGATTGCAATAAAGGCTGTAATGTATATATATTGTCAGTATTAATACAATTATAAACATAAATAATGCATGATATTTCAAAACTTGGTTACCCAAATTTGGACTAATTTCTTGTTATCAGGAGAAAATATTATTCTTTTATTTCACTACTACAAACTATTCGCAATATCTGCTTTAAGGTATTGTAATAAAATATTTAATAAGTATTAAGAGAGAGAGAGAGAGCTTACTACAGATCAGAATATATTCGTTACAACTATACATGACTTAATATTAAACATTTGCATTCAATATTGAGGCACGCAATATAATATATCATATCCCAATTTCGGTACTCAAATAATCAGTGTGTGAAGCAACGCTTCAGCATAATAACGAAATATATAGTCACGTATAACCAACGGGAACGCAATAACAGAATACAAGCTATCATTACTCAACTGCAACTTGAGTTAATACGCTTGCAGAGAGCGCAATAAAAATAATAGCCCTTCCCCTCTTCTATCCTCCATTCCGCCACTCCTGCTGCAAAGGGTGGAGGCAAAACAGGAATGGAATTTTCCACGGTCGTACTGCGCTTGTGTGTCGCTGTTGCTGGTCAATCGGTCGCTGCTGTTGCTGGCGCGCTTGCTTGTTCTCATCCCACATGATGGAACAGCAGAAACGACCGACTCAACAGAGAGCGAACGCTTGGGAACGCAGTGGGGGGTGTGGAGGGGGACTTACCCCGCCTGCCCGGGGTACCTTCATCCATTTCCTCGCTTCTCCCGCATTCCTCTTCTCTCGTCCCACATCTACCGCAGAGATCTATCTACCTAGAGCTTCTACATATTTATCACTACCAATAAATTTACGACTCGCTTTAATTCAAACTCTCTAATTCCCTTTTCTTCATATATACGGTGTCTTTTTCTTATTTTTCTGTTTTACTTTTCTTTACTTCATAGCTGTGCAGCTATAAATGTCTCAGCAGTATCCATTAGTGACCGTTATTTTACCGTAGAAACTATATTCGTGAGTTTAGACTTTGTTTTCTTGAATTTCACGAACTTTTCTTAAGCTTTTGGACATTTATTTTCGAATTACGTCGTGCGAAAACTTTAAACAATAATTTTTTTTAGAGAAGACCAAAAAGAATAAGTAATTTCTTTTCATGTTGGATGTTGGAGATTAAGTTACAATAATTATTTACAATAATCCACACAGCATAATTATATTTTCTTTTCCGTTTTTTTTGTATCTTTAAATTCGATATATGATATATTGCTTGTTACGACGCAAAAGTAATATAGAGAGAAATGACGCAGTTATTATCTTTCCTCAAGTCACATGAATAATTCTCTTTAACATTCTGGTTTTTTTCTTGTATAGACAACAGTTGTTCGAAGGGTAATTAACATGCTAAGGGTACATGATAATAATTTATCAGCAATACGGTAGTAATATTTTCTCGCGGCGAGGTTAATGTATAACTTGACCTCGTTTGTTGACCTCACTGGTTGCTAAGCACTACGGTCGTACCGTCGTGGCACGGCGGAGTGAGGGAGGAGAGAGGGTTAAGCTTTAGCGACGTTGCCAAGTTGCTCACGGATGATCTAACCAACCAATGCGATGCAACCAACCAATCAGTAAGCCAACCGACCGTTCAATGCATTGAAAATTCCTGGTATCACGAACGGAACAGTTGGTCAATTATGCGCAGAACCAGTAGGATTAATCGCTCAATTGATAGCCGTTTTCTTTCAAGATTCCTATTTTCTTGTTAAGTTGCTTCTTTTTTTATTTTTGTAAATTTTTATAGGTCTATTTCTATATAAGTTGAGAGAATAATAATATAATGTAATAATAATTATATTGGAGAAATCTGGATATAATTTATGAAATGCAAAATGCACAGGCAGTTTTTACGAAAAACGCATACTAATGTAGGCAGCATATATTATTTAGTTTTAATTTGTACAACACAAGCGACAGTCGTGACATATACGTCGTATACATGACTTCGTTCTACAAAGATTATATATTTTTTGGCTCTTACCATGACTTCAGACAAACAAATTTTAGAATTCCTTTCACTTTTATCATTTGACTCTACGACGACATAAGAACATGCGAACTTTAGTTATATTTAGTTAGATGATTGCGTTTTAATGTGTCTTTTTTCGTTAAATATTGTAATACACTGAGGATGATCCGAATAAATGGATCGAAACGTATGTAATATGTAATCATTGCATTTCAATTAAATTAAGACACTAATATCTTGTCGCGGCTCTAAGCCCCTTCTTTTCTTGATTGATATAATAATTATTATCATTCTCTTGTTTTATACAAAAATAATTTTATCTTTTTGCATCGAAAGAAATTAATCGTGAATACGATTTTGAAAAATACACGTGAAAATTTTTATATTTTATCTTTTTAAAGAAAAATTAGGTGATAATTGTTTTGGTATTGTCTTCATAGATTTGTTCTTCTTAGCTACATTTATATAGATTTTGGCGGACTTTGGTTTTAGAAAGAACAAAAAAAATTTAAAGAATGCAGATAAATTAAACAGACTTGGCCTGTCATTTTTTCACCTTTTTCTTTTCCTCTTTCTTTTTAAGAAAGTACTACGTATACACTTATCTTGCTTTCAGAAATGAAATATGTAGAAATATGCAAATTAAAGAAACAAACTTAATATTTAAGTAATATTTAAATATTTAAAAGTAAAGAAACAGCCAATTTCGTCGAGTTGTCCTTCCGTCCAAATTAGATTCACAGATGTCACACAATATAAATTACACACAAATCACACAATCAAGTAAATAAAACGTACAGTATCAATATATATTTAACTGTTACACGATGTGATGCTAATTTGCTATATTCAGCTACGTTAAGCATGATTACATAACTGGTAACCAACTTCGAGCAATTTACTATTCAAAGCTGCAAATTATTTTTAGCCCGCATGAAGTATAGAAAGTCATTGTTATCAATATTCTTGTGCGAATATATACGTTATACATACACCGAAAAAATACTAATTAATTAATTTTTTATTAATTAGTTTTTTACTACATTTCCCTTTTTCGATGTTACAATAATAGATTCGTAAAATATATTTTATTTTCTCAATAATAGATTAATTATAAAATATTATACTATACTTTTTTGAAAGAAAAGATAAAAAAACTTGAGTCAAGTATGTTAAAAAATATTTAAATTAATATGCAACAAATACACTAAAAAATACGTCTAAAAAATAAATTGTAAAATATTTATAATCAAAATTACATAAGTTATTTAAAACTTCGTAAAATATATTTTATTTGATCTATAATTTAGAAAAAAATTTACACACTATGTCACATAAATTCTAGGTCATATATATAATAGATTAAAAGTAAAGTAAAATATAGAAACATCATGTGTTTGGATCGTACTATTTCACAACTTGTGTTTCGTAATATATCTGTTTTAAAAACATTTTAAATGTAAAAATGCGTCAAATATGTCTTTCGAATAGTTCAGTTCTTGCTAAATAGAATAGAACTACCAAATTATTCAAATTATTTAACGTTATTCATTTTAAAAGTTTTGAAAAGAATCGATTATTCAAATATTCTTTGAATTTTATCTCGTGGCTATTGCCTACATTTACAAAGAAGATAGATCTAAGAAAACTACTGTTTACCAATTTTAAAGAGGAAGGTATAGCTTTCAAAAAGCAACCAACTAAAGATTCTTCGGAAGGAGATTTTTTCCCTTCTAAGGTGCTTATTGACGAACAAACAACCCAGGTAGCATTTTGATGTCAAAATGACGACAAATAACGTCAGCTTGCTATCTGGGTATTGAAAAACCTGCAAAGGAAAGGTTTCTCTGTCCATAGCTATGCGGATAACTTTCTAGTCACATTCTTGAACTTAAGGGAGAAACCCCAATCGATACATAGCGGTTTTTGTGAAGGTTTTTTGAGAAAACTATGCAGTAGATCCTTCTGAAATTTTAAGGGTATTTTCTTATACTTATAAACAAAATAAAATAGCTGCAAAAAACAATTTATTCAACGAATTATTTCAATTATGTCCGGCACTCTGGCCCAAAAGTGTTGTGTTTTGGCGTGCAGCATAGCGCCTGTTCTATTTATCTGAGACAAAAAATTCTAACAAATTTGTTTTTTTAATAAATACGCGCAGTGGGTGAACCTCAATACAGAGAAAAAAAATGCAAAATATTAACAAAATAGCGGAAGTTTGAAAAAAAAGTGGCAATTTTGACGAAAATTTTGTTATTTCATTATACTATTAAACAAATTAAATTAAACTATATCATGGTACATTGAACTTCATTACTTGAGGAAAGTGTTTATGTAAATGCATGCAAATGGAGAAGTAAATCGGATGAATAGTTTTTGAGTTATCTTGCACGCCAATTTGAAAAAAATAGTTTTGAGAAAAACGCGTTTAAAGTTTTCAGTAGATAATTATCTCAGGTATACTGGCATGACAGGCTATATTCAAATCGGCTGTAGCTACGTTAATTTTTCGAATTTCGTTCTAAAACTGTAGGGACATATTTTTGAGATGCTAAATTATCAATTCATGCAAGAAGAAAAATTCGATTTTGTGATCCCATCGATCGGGGGTTCCCCCCTTAATGAAAAAAGCTCTGAAAATTACGTTAAGCTGATGTGCGAAAGTAGAGGTTTGCCAGTCAATTCGTCAAAAACTATAATGTTGTTTTGTCGTTTTATTCACCAGAAAATACAAACCGAAAATTACTGAGCCTTTAAAACTTTGGAGAAAGAATCTAGTCATCACTTCTTCAGGAATGAATTTTTAAAGTTAGAAAATAACAATTATTTTAGTATCACGTGATTCCATAAATGATATATTATATCTGTGTCATCATTCTTCTTTTTTATTACATATTTTATTCTTATTATATATTTATTTGCCAAAAGTGAGGACAGCTTACATATTCTATCCTGCACTTGGTTGCAAAAGATAAAGATTCTAGAGCTATAGATTCCTTGTACCTAAGAATCTAGAAGAAAAGAGGGTGAGCTGTTTCATAAGCATAGCACCAGAATAAGTCTCTTAGTCTCGAAAACCTGCAGGGAGTCACAAAGAAATATTAGATCTGAATAACGTTAGGGACTGGCTTACAATAGTCCCATCTGCTGTATTGTTCATTTTTCTTCAATTTCTTGCCCTGTTACATAGTACTGCAAAATATATACAGGGTGTCCTATTTTAACTAAAAATTATACAATTTGTAATATGCAGTTACATACTTTTTTGAAAAGCAACCATGTGTTTTCCTCACATCAATTGATTCATCCCACTATTCTACGTATAAAAGTATTAAGGTACAATTATCAAAAAATGAATAGTTTATAAAATATTTTATATTTCATGTCAAAATATACCAGAATAAAATATAAAATATCTCGCAAACACTATTGATTTTTTAATAATTGTACCTTAATAATACTTTTATATGCCAAATAACTGGAGGAATTAAATTATACAGGGTGTTCCATTTTAATCTATCACCCCTCGTAACTTTGTAGGAAGCGGTCATAGAGAAAAATGTTTCTTACAAAAGTTTTTTGATTACGAGGGGGACATAAGATGGTATTATTGGTTTGGCCTTGGAAAGTCCCAGAATAATGAGACGAATCAATTTGTGTAATAAAAACACATAGTTGTGCTTTTAAGAAAAAGTATGCAAATGCATGTTGCAAATTACATATTTTTTCTTAAAGGAACTATGCCTTTTTTCATACCAATTGATTTGTCTCATTCTGTGCATAAAAGTATTAAGGTAACATTACCGAAAACTTAATGTTTTACAAGATATTTTGTATTTTATGTCAAAATACTAGAACTTTCAAGCCTTATAATTCCAAAAGTTCTTAATGAAAAAATACTTTGTTATAGTGTTTTGAAAAGCTCTCGAGATAAGCTACAAGAATATGCATTGAAAAATAGGGGTTTCTATTTAAGAAATTGAAGGTAACCTTCATGTGATCTTCAAACGACTTTCCAAGGTCAAACCAATAACACCATCTTATGTCCTCCTCGAAATAAAAAAACTTTTGTAAGAAACATTTTTTTCTACGACTGCTCCCTACAAAGTTATGAGGGGTGATAGATTAAAATGGGACACCCTGTATAAAGAAAATCATATGATTCCATTAAAAAAAACAAAGGTCACCTTAAAATCTCAGGAACACTTCTACCTAGAAAAAACATCATAAGATGTCCATCATAAGATGTCTCCCTTGAAACAGAATAAGTTTTACTTGAAACATTTTTTAATAAAATCATTGGTTTGCAAGATATAGTAATATAAAAGTTAAAATGGAACACCCTATATAATAATACATTTAAAATGACAAAATTTATAGTTAAACAATGCAACAATATTGTATGTGTGTACCTTTATGTATACTGCAAGCCTTTCACAATTCACAAGTGATATTTTGCATTCCTAACTTCACTTTATTGTATCCATTGCGAAAACTTGTACATAGGTATCAGCTGCAAGGTGTTGATTGTTAGCGTACTCTTACATCAGAATATGCAGAAGGACATCGGGTTGATGGCGTTGACGACATTTCTTAAATAAATTTTTACAGATTTGTACTTTGCGTTAAGCCCCAGATACAATGTTAGGCAACAGCCAATAGGAATAGAAAATAATCACAGGCAATAGATTTCAACCTATCAGAATCCGTGTATCTATGCACAGTCATTAATACATGGTTTCTGATAGGTTGAAATCTATTGCCTATGGTTATTCTCTGTTCTTATCGCTATCGCCTAGCATTGTGTCTGGGCCTTTATAATATCTGTGCTCATACTTCATGGAGATAAACAAGAAGCAAGATTACAATTGGACTCTTTATCTCTTCAGGGATATTGGCACATGCATGTACATTAAGTTTTTTAAATTCTAATATTGAGGAAAAACAACAAAGAAAAGCAATATGATGAATAAATATATAACAATTAAAAAAAAAATCTCATCGTATAAAAGCAGATGTAATATTTATGTTACTTGGAATCACGTAGTATTAAAATAATTTATATTTTCTATCTTTAAAAATACGTAAGGGATTAACACTTTCGCAACCGGCGATTCTAGCCCGTGACTTAAAGCTGGGAGCCGTGTGCAATTTATAAAAATCCATAGCTGGTTGCCACAAGGTTCTGGCACTGAAATAAGAATGAAAATGAAAAAAGTTGCTTTATAATATCATGCTTGTAACCACTTGTTTGAAAAAAAATTTCAAGTTTCAAATCTAAATAGAAAAAATTTTTAATTTATAAATATGGAATATATGGAAATATTAAAATTTAAAAACTTTTTAAAATTTATTAAATATATATATATTTTTAAATAAAATACTTTTATATAAAAATAAAATTTAATATATTTTATATATATCTCTTTTTTAATATTAATTTTTTGTATATTTCTTTTTCGAATTTTATCCCTTTTTTTAAATTCCATTCAAACGTTCATTTTGAGGAACTTGAAATCAATTTATTGTTAGATAACTGTGGTAATCATAAATACGAATCATAAAGTCATCTGCGACCCTATAAATATAAAATGACGTAAAAATTACGTCAGCGGCAACTAGCTATAGATTTTTAAATGATGTCAAATTGCATCAGCGACTGCGAAAGTTAACAGACTATAAGCGGCGAAAAATGCAGTCTATACGGGAGAAAAAAGAGAATAATGTATATATATTATATATTAGTGCCCAATGCGTGTGGGAGATATAAATCCGGAGGCCGTATATTTTTAGACCCCCGAGAACATCTGGAAAAAATGAAGTTGAACAGCCTTTCAAGCCTAGTTTCAAACACAAAACTGAATTGTTCGATAAAACTGTATTTTAATCAGTATTACAATGAAACAGTAAAATAATATTAGGATATATAGATTTTACTCTCCGCTTTGATACACTACATATCTTTTTCTAATAAAAAAATAATTATAATCATTAATATATTAAATTATAATATTAATAATAAAAAATAAATATAAATTATTAATTATTAATGATGTAAAAAAAAGTAAAATATTATTACATTCACGTTACATGAAAAATTAATACTTAATTATTTATTAAGTTTAAATTAATGAAATTTAATGAAATAATCGTTTGCTTCACCGTAAGTAATAATCAAACCAAGTGTTTGTGTTGAACGACCCAACTGGCTAAATTTATTCTTAATTAATACGATGTTTCGACCATTGGTTTTGGTCCTTATGTTTTTTATATTTGGTAAGTATGTCGTGTTCAAGTTATACATTAAAAAATTAGTTATATATAGGAAATGTCAATTAAATAAGGAAAAGACAATGAATAATATAGATAATAAATAATAAAATATAAATAATATAAATAAAGGTTAAAAAAGAAAAGAAGAAACCGAGTCACATAGATATGATTGTCAACTGGAAAAGAAAGGAAAATTAATAAATAAAAGACTCATCTATTATAACAAATAGAAGACTCATCTATTATAATAAATAAAAATTTTTAATTAAATATTACCTAAGTCATATGAATATAAAATGTAAGTGTTAAACAAAATATCCTGTTAGTCATGAATTCTTCCCGGAAACCAATCAATCTAAAAGCTGAGATAGAAACATTTAATTAGTGTATGTTAAGAAGACGAAAATTAAAGTGTCTATCAAGATCTCTTACATATTTTGTATGTCATTTTGTATATCAACTTGTTAATTCTTGAAGCAAGAGCACTAAATAAAAAACGATGTGAAATTGCGTTTCATTCGTAATCAGAGGTTAAAAATATAAATTATTAATAAATTAAGAGAACGAGAGAGAGAGAGACATGGTACATTATGGCACACGTCATCACACTTTGAAAGTCAACTACACACTAAAACATTATTATCAGAACTATAAAAAAAATGATTAATAATTAATTAATGATTAATAATTAATTATTCATTAATTAATACAAGTATTGCTTATATGAATTACATTATTTAAAAAACGGGCGCGCTGAATGTCTCAATACTGTTCATTCCGTTCGTATTAAAATTTTGTTTTTAATTATTTGCTGCTAAAAACACATATATTCGTTTTAATGTGACCGCTTGATCTCTTTTACAATTTCACTTATTTTTTATGCCATTAATTTATATCTTAAGTATTATTCCCGTTAGGAAGAGAAAGATATAAGAAGTATGTCAAGTTTATGCCACATTCCTTTTTTACATTTTTTACATTGATATTTCTTAAGCTTATTAAAATGTAAACATCGAGTAAATGATTTGTAGAGCGATAAAGAAGAAACCCGTAATTTTGATCATAATACCGGAATATTACACGAAAATATTTTTTAGCCTCCGGCATACTTATTTAAATTATGTTCTTACAAAAATGAAGAAGCAGTTTGGCGAAATTCGATTGGAGAAATTATGAGATAAAAAAAAATATAAGTTTTTCAAAAACGCAGTACAGTTAATTCTTCTCTTTTCTAATCTCTACTATATATTACTTCTTTGCTTTTTTTTCTGTTAAAATGCATATGACAAAGATTATAATTTTACAAATTATCAAAGCGGCGTGATCTCCTATCATATTGCCAACATTAAATTAAACATTAATTATTTTTTATCACGCGTTTGATAAAATAGTTTGCGTACTGGCATTCTTTTACTCGCATACATTCTAATGCGCTACACGTGAACGATTAGCTTTGACAAACAAAATCACACATATAAGAGAAAATTAAAATTTGAAATCAATGGACAAAAAAATTGTTACTTTTTTAGTCACATACACTCCTCCAAGTATATAATTAAGGGATCAAGAAAAATTGTGTAAAAAATAGCCAAACTTGACAAAAAATCATATACTTGCTGTGATAATTTCTATATAGAGATTCGTATGTTTAAAATGATCTATGCGTACAATGTGTTACATAAAAGAACACCTGATTTGCTTTGATAAAAAAATAAAAATAAATAAAATCCGTGGCAGAAAAATTATTTCTCCACTTTCTAGCATAATCTTTTAACTGCCTCAGCATGTAAAGTTGCACGCCGTTTCTAACATTATTGCCGACATCAGCTTCACTCAAAGCGCACCACGTGGAGGTTGTATGGTCGGTCATTTGAACATCGATCATTTTGAACATACGGATCTCTACAAAGAAATTATCACAGCAAGTCTGTGATTTTTTGTAAAGTTTTGGGTACTAAAAAGCAAAAAAATTTCAGTAGATAAAATCTTTTAAAATCTTTCATCTTACGTAACTTTTTTTGAGATTTAAATAAAAAAGAGAAAACTCGCGAATTTTTACGTTATTTTCATATATTTGTAAAAAATCCACGAGTTAAAAAAATTTTGACCACTATATCATACTATAGAGCAAAGATTCCATTAAAAATCCTTTTTTACTGTACGATGAAAAAAATTTTGGCCACTATATTATACTATAGAGCAAAGATTCCATTAAGAATCCATTTTTACTGTACGATGAATTTTAACGGAGTTATGAACAATCAAAGTGAAAATGACCATTTTCTTTTCAATTCTCGATAACTTGATTAAAAAAATCGAAATTTAAATTTTCAAAAAAGCAGGGAAATTTTCAGATTTTAACGCGAAAAAGTAAAAAAAATTTGTCAGGTCTTTTTTGTGCATGCGACACGTTCACAAAGTAAGAGGAAAATTTTCCATTTCGTTAAGTTCGTCATTTTCTGCATGTAAAAAATACCAGAATTGAAGAAAGTGAAAAACAGCTGTGACCTTTCGAAAGTAGAGATTTCAAGCTTTATAAAATCCTTTTTAAAAATTTAAATTCCCATTTTTTAAAATAAAGTTACAGCTGTTTAAAATTTATCTACTTTTTAGACAATTTTTCTTAATCCCTTAATTATTTGGAGTGTAGATTTCAAGACCTTTGGGATCGATCGCATCAATTCTATACAAATTAATAGCCATCGAAAGCTTGTATATATACATATATTATGTCCAAAAAGTGTCGTTACACATTTTTTATTACCTTTTCAATATTTGAGATATTTTAATCAAAATCATATTTGATAGAAGAATTCCAGATAAGCTATTCAGTAGAGCCTCGGCGTATACTGTGACATAATCGAACTATCAGTGGATTTTTATATACTCAGCGTCGCGATATTACATTGTCGAGTCGTAAATTTGTCTGTCTTTATTATAGATATTGCCTTTCTCTATGTATAAAGACAGGCACTACCTAAAAAATAGCTGCAATTAATTTTTCCATGTTTTCATAGAAGAAAAATATTTTTTTCAAGTAGTAATTAGCTAACATATTTAGTTTCTATTTACTTTACTTTTATTTTTCTTTTCCAGTGAGACAGTTGAATTTTTTCGCAAGATTGGATGTCAACTTTATAAATAAATAACAATTTTATGACAAAGCTTTACATATTATACTATCATATATGCGCGGTTATATAAGTTTTGAAATTCCAACTATTTTTTGTTATATTATATTATAAAAATATGAAAAACAACATTAGCGTACGTAATTACATTCGTGAATGCGAATATACGAGCAACGAATGCGAGATACGAGATTGTACGAGATAATAATGAAAATAATATAATTAGTAGAAATGCGGATCTCTATATCGAAACTAAAGAGCATATAACGTTGCGATTCGGAAGCTTAAAGTATACATAATTGTTACGTCAGGCAAACTCGATTTTTTCATTCAATTACATTTATTTTCAATTTTTTCGTTATCTGCTGTATTTTTATTAAATACAAAAATTGCATAATCGTATGTGGGAAAAAATGATAACTTTCCTTTTAGTATTTTAAATTGAGCCGTTTCAAACTGCCTGTCCCTTATTGTTAGTAAAAATAAAATTGAGTCGAAAAGACAATTTCGAGACTCTACAACAATCCTTAGGTTTATAATAAATATTTCTTTTTACTTCTTGAGCTGCTTTGTAACAAATCCAATAAAAGTTGGAAAAAGACACTTGTATGTTCCTTCTTAAATTCAATATATGTATGTTCCTTCCTAAATTCAATATATTAGCAATATAACATTGTAATTCAAAATTATTTACTTAAAATGCTACTTTAAAATGATAAATAGTTTTACTGATACTATAATAATGCAATGCCGTCAACTTTTACATTATGGTTCGCTTCTCTCGCTTTAAAAATATGTGTCAATCCAAGGGATTCTAAATTAAAAGGATCATCTCTAAGGATTATTTCCCCTATCTCCTTCTACATCTTTTTATATTTCATGTCGATCAATAGCGTTCTCGTTAGGAATCAAAAAATTGTTATTGGGGTACAAAAGTCCGTGGAAAGTTCCCTCCTCTCTAGCATCGTTCCTTATCCTATATCCTATATCCTTCGTAATTGGATAATTTGGGAAGAATAATCTTCTTGATAATACAAATAAGAAGAGGGGAAATTTTGTCTGTACTAAATTGAAGATCATTCATGTAAATCCGCGTGTACCTAATTACCTACTTACTTAATTTTCCAATATCATAAGTTTTAATATCATAAGTTTCAATATCATTTTTTCTTTGATTTTTAAAATGTTTTTTCACGAAATAAATAGGATAAGATGAGAAAGCATATACAGGAACTACAGGGTGTTTCAGGATCTCTGCAACAAACTCTGAGGAACGATAGATCTCGCAGAAAGGATCATTTTTTGTCAAATAACCCATGTCCTCTGACACGTCGCTTAGGTGCTACGCGATCGCGAAGTTGAGCAAACATTGAGTAGTATGGGTGTTGTCTGCGAGGAAACTGCTGTTGGTAGATGCGGAGAACTTCTCGTCCATTTCCCCTAGCCTTCCCGTAACACATCATGTCAGAGAATCAATCAATTCAGCCAAATTAAAGACGTCTATCCTTGATTGATGATCGTAAGCGATTGCCCAGGAATCGAATACGTACACAGATAGGGGCGAGGAAAGGGATCATGGCTTGGTTAATGTAACAATGTACACTGAAAAAAAATGCTGTTGCTTCAATTAAACGTCTATGTCACGGGCTGCCACAAACATAAATAGTTCATTCAATTGTATTATGATTGGACCAAATATTTACATTATTAAAAGAATAATCTAGATATTTGGTCCAATCACAATACAATTGAATGAACTATTTATATTTGTGGCAGCCCGTGACGTAGACGTTTAATTGAAGCAACAGCATTTTTTTCTGTGTAAACATAAACATAAAGAGATTCAAAGAACATAAACATCAACAGAACCAATATACCTACGTAGATGAATTCCTTTCATAATTGTAATAAATGTCACCCTTCGCGGTCGCGTAGCACCTAAACGACGCGTCATGGGTTACTTGACAAAAAATGATCCTTTCTGCGAGATCTATCGTTCTTCAGAGTTTGTTGCAGAAGTCCTGAAATACTCTGTATAAACACTTAGTTTTTATTATAATTTATTGTTTAGATTGTGATGAAATTATTATAACCACATATGAAAATGTTTTTAAGAAATAAATAGACCGTTGACATATGATATATATGGAAATAAATAAATTTAACATTTTCAGTCATCGAGTGGTTTCTTAAACCTAATATTAATTAATGACTCATTCATATTTGTTTTATACTTCGAACTACGTGCTGATTATTACTCCAGAAATATAATCTTATGCCAAAGCTGGAAATCTGTCGTTATTAAATTGATATATAATTAATATTACTAATGTTAACGAGCATCTTATTAACTTTCCTATCTTACACACAATATTTCTTGCGAAAAATATTACCTCAGCTAACAATAAGACTCTCTAGAATAGAATATCCTCTCTATATCCTCCCTATTTTCCAGAAGGGGAGTTAGTCGATCGCCAAGGCTTCACATTCTAATTGGCATCTTGTCCCCTATTCTATTTATCGCATTGGCTAAGATGATATTTTTCGCAATACATTTCATATAAGCGGTTTATAAGATATTCGTTAGCAATATAATATTAATATTAGATTCATCTTTTTTTCTTTTCCTAACTATTTTTTTCATTTGTACAAGTCATAATCGCATTCAGAAGCAAATATCATGTCAGAAGTGACCATACCTCAAAAAAGTTTTTAACTTGTGTAGCTTGTTGCTTTCCGCTTGATAAATAAAAGATTATACTGAAACAGGGACTGAATACCGAAATAATTTTGCTAGCGATTGTATACCGGTATCATATATACTTCTATTTTTATAATACCGGTATGCTAAAAACCTTTAATGAATACCGGTATTGGACGTCAAAATACCGGTATATAACCGAAATTATCATAATAGCGGTATACATATAATTTTTCGGTAATACCGGTATTCCTACTATTATATATGTATAGGATATTATTTTATAACTTAAGAAGTTTCACATAAATTTGTTTATGATCACCCCGAGTGATGACTTGCAAATATTATTTGTAAATATATATATAGCATTAACATATGAATATATGGAGCTCACTTCACAATCAACAAAAGTCATATTTACTTATTCTTAAATTTTAACGATAACATTGATATAATTTTGTATATTAATATGGGAAGAATATCAACAATATCAACAACATCGATGTTTAGTAATACCATTATAATACCGGTATAATACCGGTCAGGGCCGGCAATTTAGCAGAATTCCGAGTGTGGAGTTCTGGTTAGGGAGAAGGGGAAGGGGAGGTAGTCAGAAAAACTGTTATTAGTATTAGTGCAAGACAAGTTTAAATCAAATCTCTTTATACAGTTTAGATCAATAAATGAAATTTATTTTACTTTTTATTGCAGTTTACAACTGCAAACGTTGATCGTCGAATTGCATTTGCGCATATAAATCTATTTGCAAGTTCGTTCAAATCTAAGCTTTCTGTTACATCGCGATGAACGTGGAGGATTGCGATACTATTTAAGCGGCTCGTCGCTATACTCGCAATTCATTTTTGGAACAAATTGGTCAAATTCCGAGTGTGGAATTTCCACACTGAGATTAATCCGAGTGTGGAGTTCTCCACCAATTCCACATATAAGTTGCCGGCCATGATACCGGTATTATCGAAAAAATTATGCGTATACCGGTATTACGTCATACCGGTATTTATATTAATCGGTTTTTATTTTGGTTATTATATAAACCGAAAAATACCGGTATATTACCGGTATTTTTTATATCGCTTTTAATCCCTGTACTGAAACGCTTATCTATTATTTCTAGTTTATGTTTACAAAAATAAAAATTGTTTTATGCAATTTTTAAAGAAAAAAAGTAGTAACAAATTCGTACCTATTCTTTACATATAAAATCTAGAATAGTTGATAAAATCTTGATATGCCTATATCTTTAGTTTTTTAAATCATTATTATCATTTTCTTTCGGTACATATTCCCGATCTTTCTTTCGATTCACGTTCAATGCTTGATAACACTGTCCGACACGAATTTTAGACCACAAATCAGACAAGGTGATTCTTCCCACACGGAACATAGCGTCCATTAGACGTCCATACAACCTCTATAGCTCCATGCAACGTCTATCTCCATGGTGGAAGTCAGATGGATCTCTAATAGAGATCTATACTATCTTTACAATAGATATCTTCTACAAATCCATAATGGACGTCCATTAGACATTTATTGTGGATGTATAATAAATACACATGTGCGTCTGCATCACA
>NJRP01000187.1:101081-144878 GCA_003063835.1 Aphaenogaster floridana
ATATCTTTATATATCTTTATATAGGTATGTTTATATCTGTTTATATATATTTATATATGAAAAATTTTTTACCGGACGTATATGTTAATAAAAAAAGAATAAACCATTTCTATAAAAAATATTACGTTTACTGTAAAAAATTTCATTATTTTTACTTCTTAGTAACGCCTTATTACATGAGAATGCCGAATGGTCCAATTCTTTTTTCCCGGGCATGTCTATTAGACGTTTATTAGATATGCAAATAGCGGAACTCTGGATATCAAATGGACATCTACTGGAGGTTACAAGGACGTCTATTAGATGTTTTCAATTTCCACCATGGATGTCTAATGAATTTCTGATGTACCTTTCTGTTCCGTGTGGGTTATAGATTTTTTGTCGCTGAAAACGAATCAGCAAATGAAATTGCTCTATCACGTCACGTTTTTGAGAAAATTGAACTTAAAAGTGCCAAAAATGGCATCTTTTGATACTTTAGAGCTAAAATAGCTAAAAAATGTGACGTGATAGGGCAATTTTATTAACGGATTTGTTTTCAGCGATAAAAAATCTATAAAAGTCAACCATTGTGTTAGTTGATTTATGCAAAAAGTTACAGTTATTGATAAATTAAAAGAAAGAAGCTATATAATATAATTAAATATAATTATATATATTTAATTATATAATTATATATATTAATTAAATATAATTATATATATTTAATTATATATTATGTATAATATAATTAAATACATATTTATAATGTAATAGTTATAGATTTATCTAGTTTTTTCATGTTACATTTTCTTGAATCACATTGCAAAATGAACATAAAATGAAGATATCAAACTGACTTACCTAAGTTTGATAACATATATTACATACTCGAATTTGAGAGGAACCCAGAACAAATTTTTTGCTATGTATTATATATCACGTTTAATATGTAACAGTGTTGTGACGTAACTGATAATATATTTTCCAGACTCGTAACACGTTTATCGACCATTGACATCTCTTCATCAAATCATATAGAAATAAAGCATCAAAAATCAAGCAGAATTTGACATATTTGCTACACAATTTGACGCACGATTGGCGGCAAAAACATAGAACAGAATCCACATTCGACAGATCCTACTCGGTTTCTGCCGCCAATCTGCTGTCAAGTTACATCAGCGGGCTCTACCGGCAGAACACGAGCTTAATGCAAACACAATTCATGCCAATTTGCTAGCAATTTCCGATCGAATTTGCTGACATACCGCAGTTAGTTTGCTTACTCGACTCCGATTAGCGTGCCTAACAAAAGTGCAGCTGGAAACAATACATCGAGCGGCAGATTTCGATCATTCCGGTAGATTCCTCACAGCTGTGAATGTTGTCGAAAGTGCAGGAGTCGTCAGAAGAAGGCGCACGTTGAATCCTGCCGTTTCCATCCGGAGCACGTTTCCAGGATCAAGCGACTCGACATGTCTATTTGACAACGGGCTGGTTCGTCTGCCTTGCACTTTCTGCACTCAGGTCGTTCGCTCTTTCTCTTTCCGATGCCTAGGATGTATATTTAAATCTCGTTTCAAGTGCAGAAAGTGCTGGGGAGTGCGGATAAAGTAAACGGGCCTACCGTCGTCTCGACGATTCAATGACGAGCCAGATTACCGACGAAGTTCTCGCACGTCGTTCTCGGATCTCGATGTAATTTCAATCCCTCGAAAAGAGAGAGACGCTTTTCTTCGTTAATTAAATTCCAGACCTGTCAGTTTCCTATTACACCGATGCGCACAAGGATTTTTTTGCGTGTCGCGAGTGCATTGTTTTGTAAACAACGACAGAGTCGGTCTGAATTGACACGTCGACTGTCAGTTAAATAAGGACTGAAACCGTAGCTTTGATCATGTGCGTCAGCTGAATCCGAGAGCATAAACAAAATCTCCCTCTCGTCTTTTGTCTTCGGTAATACGATAACAATCGCATGTGATCTCAAAATGTGTGATAACGCGCGTATGAGATAAGCAAAGATTTTTTGCTGACGAGAATGGCGTATTTG
Source organism: Aphaenogaster floridana (assembly GCA_003063835.1). NCBI lineage: Eukaryota > Metazoa > Arthropoda > Insecta > Hymenoptera > Formicidae > Aphaenogaster > Aphaenogaster floridana. The sequence goes on from NJRP01000187.1 coordinate 103,114, forward strand.
CGTTGTCGAACAAGTTAGATTGATTATAACCAGGGTCGGGCGTTTACGCGTAAAATATAGGAGTCTACATCTACACGTAAACAATGTAAACTATGTTTTACGTGTCATCTATGTAAACAATCAGTAATTTGTGGATTATCACACATCGGATATTTGCATTTTGATTTTGCAATTTTGATTTCTCTGTTGCAATTACTATTAAATATCTTCATAATTAATACTACAGTTAAATACAGTTTAATATTTTATAATTAAATTGCTTTTTCTTTGCATTATGCTATCCAACTTATAATAGTTTACATTGTTTATAGTCTACGTGAAAAAAGTCCGTGTAAACATCACGTAGGTAATATATAAACAATCCATGTAGACGTAATCTTGAAATCTACGGCACAACCCTGATTATAACATGGTTAATGATTAATCGAATATAATTAACACAATTTATTGGATGTATGTGTTTGTATGGCAATGTATGCGTGTGATTAGGCAAGACAATTACAACTGAATTTTAAGTAAACTTTATACAATATATGGAAAACCATGATTTTTATAAAATTACAATAGCTTGTCACACAAAGACAGCCTTTGCGTGATGCGGAGCAGTTAAAAACTGCTTGAATTTTATAAAAAGATCAGTTTGTCTGCTACAACGTCTGTGCGAGAAAATCAAAAGAGTTTTATTGTCCAATGTAGGTAACCGGATCTGAAAGCGCATTGGATATAGCGAATGTTTGCCACCAAGTCAGTAAATTATGTTTGGATCACTACGTAGCAAGTTTCAGACAGTGCAAGAAGGTATATCTGCTAGGTAAAAGACTTTCTACATTTATATATATATATACTGTCTTTTATCTTACTGTGCAAATATGATATGGATAATAACATACAATGATAGAACCAACGATAGCTGCTTACAAACCATGAGCTTCTGAATGATAAAAATAAAGATAATATAGCAAAATATAGGGAGCAACAACTTTTAGAACTCCAGAATATTATAATATTATGATTTTAGTATACGTGGATTGTCCACAACCGAGCATCCAAAGAGCAAAAAGTCAGCTAACGTACGGAATGTCAATTATGATGCTGGGGCAGACGTTTTGCATCACTTTCAACTACAATGGAACGAGCTTCATGAGCTTGCGGAGGAAAACGCGGGAAAAGCTCATGAAGCGGATGCGCTGATATCTTCTATTTATGAGAAACTTCAGCATGAGTGGAACAATGTTACATGTTTAAATAGTACTCTAGCTTACATTCCAAAGATTAATAATGCGATTCAAGATCTCATGGACCAAATAGGTAGTTTCCCTCTTCAGAGATAAAACATGACAAATTAAGACACAAGTGAAAACAGAATTTTTCTAAAATTATCATTTATTATATCTAAGGAAACTTACAAGAAATGTTTGAGGAAGTTGAAGGAGCTTTGTATCGATTGGAAGACCTAAATGAAATGTTAGATTTACAAAGTAGACAGTTGGATCACAGGTTCCAGCTGGCTTTGTACAAAGAGAAGAAACTTATAGAATTAAATAATTTCAAAGGTATGTCGCGTGATAGAGAAACTCAACTAACATTTTTTTATGATTTATTTCAAATTAACTTTTTAGGAAAACTGGCTAACGAGCACACAGAGAGGCTTTCACAACACGAATTGAACCAGCAAAAGAAATTGAAGGAACGACGGGAGACCTTTGAAGAAGCTTTTAAAGAGGACATTGAAGAATATAAAGCAACTGGATCTATACTAAGTATGTTTTTTATATTTCTATATGTTCTCACAAAAATGAAAAAAGGAAATGTGTGTAAGCATAAAGTAAATGAAAATGAATGGCTTGTAGAAATATCTAAGCAAGGATATTTAAGCTAAGTAAATTCATTGTGAATAATTACACACTATGAATGTTGCACAAATATCTACACTTGCAAGTTGGTGCAAGTTTGAATATTCTTGTTTAGATATGTATATGTAGCCAGATTATAGAATCAGTCGTTTTATAAAACGTCTAGGCATTTTATAAAGTGCGGCTACATTCTCAAATGACGGTTGAAAATGAAATGTTTTACAATCTGGCTGAAGAATTTTAGTCTTTTTATAAAACGTTAACAAGCGACCCGCCACATTGTCAAACGCGACGATTTGTACATTGTTTTAGATTCTGGCTGGTTCAATTTAGTCATTTTATGAACTGTCTTTGTAGAACAGCCATTTTTATAAAAAATTAATAGGTGATTATGTGTATTTCATTATGTGATTATACCCAGACGTTGTTTTATCAATAAAACGTGCTTTTAAAAAGATAATCATATCCTAACTGCTTCAACCGCGGAGATATTAAACTAAAATGCCCAGACATTGTTTTATCAATAAAATGGCATTTGAGTTTAATATCTGGGGCCCTATTCTGTACTTGGCTACCGACGATTGTCAGTGTCGTTAGCGAGCGATAGCCTATGAGAGTTGCGCTTTTCACCAAGATTGTCCTTGCCATTGGCTGTCGCTAGTTAACGACACCGACAACCGTCAGTAGCCGAGTACAGAATAGAGCCTCTGGGCATTTTAGTTTAATATCTCCGCGGTTGAAGCAGTTAGGATATGATTATTTTTTTAATGCGGGATGCAGGGGGAGGGGCTTCGACTTGCACCCCGCTATAAAAGCACTTTTTATTGATAAAACAACATCTGGGCATAATGACATAGTGAAATACACATAATCACCTATTAATTTTTTATAAATGGCTGTTCTACAAAGACAGTTCATAAAATGACTAAATTGAACCAGCCAGAATCTAAAACAATGTACAAATCGTCGCGTTTGACAATGTGGCGGGTCGCTTGTTAGCGTTTTATAAAAAGACTAAAATTCTTAGATTGTAAAATATTTCATTTTTAACCATCATCTGAGAATATGGCCGCACTTTATAAAACGCCTAGACGTTTTATAAAAAGACGGATTTAATAATCTGGCTACGACATATACAAAGTAGTAATTGAGAAGTTGCTGAAACTAAATAGCTGTAAATTATTTTGTAAAGAATGGAAATAAACTACCAATCATTTTAACACATAGTGCAAGAAAAAAATATATTTATGAACTTATAAAAAAAGCATTATAAAAAACTAAAAATGTATTTAGAGGATATTTATAAGATCTCAACACGAACGGACATTTCCATGAAAGAAATTTACCTGAAATTCTTCGAAAGAACAAGTTTATAGTAATGTTAAAAAGTACATTTAATGGGTTTCAAAAATATCTTGATTATTATGCCAGTTCAGATGATCATTATCTTGAAAACATAAACCATACAATTAGTCTAAATTTATTCTTTCTTATAATATTTATTTTAATTAATATATGTATATTTCTTTTGCACTATGAGTTAGTAAAAATGACAGGTTTCTTTTACAGTATAGTGTTTAATCCATTTCATTCTGTCTATTCATTACAAGATGTTTGTTCGCGTCACCTGCTCCTATTCACTCCAATGCACTCCAATACGTTGATTCCGGTCATTCCGGTGACACCAACTTATTAGAGTGCATTGGAGAGAGTAGGAGCATGTTGGGGCATGGCGACGCGAACAAACCTAAGTTAACAGTCATTCAGTTTCAGATTGAACCTCTCGATTGTCATCCTGTACACATATAATTAATGTGTCTATTCCAAATTTAGAGTTACCAGTCTCTGCAGAAGGCCCATCTTTGGACGAGATAGTGTTAGATATTGATTCAAAGATATTTGATGAATTTTTAGAAAATTAGAGAGAGAAGAGTCAGGATTGTACTGAGAAGTGCTGTTGCTAAACTTTTTTATTTGAAGAGGCCACATGATTTTTAACTGCATTTCTTATAATTAGATATTAGGGCTGTGACTCTGACAATTTAAGCTTTTTAATATAAAAAATGTAAAAAGAGATAGTGAAAAGTTTCTCAGACGAATACTTCCAATTTTTCCATCAAATGCCTAAACTGACTTTTAAACTTCATGAAAATTTGTACAGTCCTCATAAATGTAAGTATATTTTGTGAATTGTATTATATATAATTTATCATTTGAATTGAAGCGAACTCGAGTTTTATCCCGCAACAATTCTCGTATGTAAATAGGTGTAAGAAAAAAAATGTTATTTTTTGTTAAATTTCTTCAATTGTATCGCAATTAAAATAATAAATTGATAGATATTAACTATACATTTCAGAATTTTTTTTGTATATTTATATAACAAAATATATGTTTAATAAAATTTATACAATTAACAAACGGGTTTCATTTTTCTTTAATCTTCGATTTACCGCTTTACGTGCACTGTTAAAATTAACTTTGCAAATCGTAGCGCCGCACAGTGATCCAGAACGCGGCAATTCCTGGACATTGGGTCAAAATTCAAAGTTTTAATTTCAAACATTGCATATACGAAAATATTTAATAAACTATATTTTTCACTTATGTAACTAATCTTGTATAAAAGTAAATATATAAAAAGTTATAGTTGTCTAAAATTTAGCTTTTATTCTACGTTTCGAATTCGTTAATTTATCGTTTACATTCGACGTCGAATTATCTATAACAAATTAATTTTTTTTATATGTTCTATAGATAAATTTTTTCGTTATTTTGAATACTATCCGTTCATAGTATTATTTGTTTTTTAAAAATATTTTTACCTCCTGGAAAGTCACATTTGTTTTAATTAAAAAACATTATTTTTAAAATATTTTTAAATATTTTTAAAATATTTTTAAATATTTTTTTATTAAAACAAATATGACTTTCCAGGAAGTAAAAATATTTTTTTTAAACAAATAATACTATGAACGGATAGTATTCCAAATAACGAAAAGATTTATGTATGGAACATGTTTAAAAAAATTAATTTAAAAAAAATAATATTTTAAAATATTTTTTTATTAAAACAAATATGACTTTCCAGGAGGTAAAAATATTTTTAAAAAACAAATAATACTATGAATGGATAGTATTCGAAATAACGAAAAGGTTTATATATGAGACATATTAAAAAAAATTAATTTGTTATAGATAATTCGACGTCAAACGCAAACGATAAATTAACGAATTCGAAACGTAGAATAAAAGCTAAATTTTAGACAATTATAACTTTTTATATATTTAACATAAAATAGTAAACAGCGAATATAAGTGAAGCGCGGTAAGTAATGCGCAACACAATTAATAAAACAAGTTTATTCCAACTTCATAAGAACGTTTCGGCTCTACTTGGAGCCATCCTCAGCTTACAGTCGTTGAAGAGATTCTTAGGTAACTATGGACCCAGAGGAGGAGAGATCCTTGTTAGAGGAATGTCATACAAGAATGTTAGACATTGTCTAACAAGGATCTCCTCCTCTGGGTCCATAGTTACCTAAGAATCTCTTCAACGACTGTAAGCTGGGGATGGCTCCAAGTAGAGCCGAGAAACGTTCTTATGAAGTTAGAATAAACTTTATTACTTACCGCGCTTTACTCATATTCGCCGTTTACTATTATGTTTATTAATATAATTTGTTTATATATTTACTTTTATGCAAGATTAGTTACATAAGTGAAAAATATAAATAGTTTACTAAATATTTTCGTATATGCAATGTTTGAAATTAAAACTTCGAATTTTGACCCAATATCCAGGAATTGCCGCGTTCTGGATCACGATGCGCCGTATAGTGGAGAACCACGATACTTGATCCCACGTGGTATGCCTGCGTCTCGATTAGTTTTGATTCGCCGAATATACGTTTAAAAAAGTCGTTTAGAAGGAAAATTCAACTTGCCGTTTACGAAAGAGTCAACGAAATCAAGCAGTCGAAACTTCAGGTGGGCGGCCCTGTCACGTCACGATTATCACAAATACGACAAAATTCACGCGCGTTATTCCGGCGTTTTCGTGCCGGAGTTTCGAGGTTATCCGCGCTCCAAGACGATGCCTCGGACGACGGTGCGATATTTACGTAATGTTATTTTCAGCGTGAGCGAGGCTACGTTCGTCGACGAGCAAGCGAGCAAGATTCGCTAGCGATGGATCCGGGCTTCCAAAGGAGAAAGAGGAAGGAGATGCTGTACGACAAGTTGCACAAGGGCTCTGTGAAAATCTGCATGGGCATCACGGTTATTACTAGCCTCATTCTCGGTTATAAAGTGTACGAATACATTCGATATGTACGACCCTTGCAACTGGCGCAGAGTAAATTGTCCCAGGACGAGCTCCTGCTCGAGGGTAGGAACATAGAAGATTCTTCGACCATGGAACTGTCGTCGTAGGACTGAATGCCATGCAGTCAAAATGTGTGTTTGTGTGTGTGTGTGTAAGCAATCCTTTTAATATATGGGCAAGGGAAATAAAAGCATTGAATGAAACGATGCGGAGCAATGTATTTTTTGAGAATCAGAATGTATTTATAGCCCGTATATTTATGGACTGTAAATGACCCTATGTACATGTCTTATGTAGTCAATATAAAAATTAAATTATGTTCATTGTTTGTAAATAAACTTCATAGATTTGTTTCGTATAATATAGTCTTAAACATATTTTGTTCATTACTATCTTTTGTAATGGCAGCATATCTCAAGTATCACGTTTGGAGTTGCAAATCTTCAATAGTGTGCATTTTAAAAAATCATTAGATGACAGATTATAAGAAACTACAAATTGTACAAGAGAAAATAATTATGAAAAAATTATATCTTACGAGAAAATATGTACATAGAAGGAAATTGATTATGCAGGGATATTCTACAATTAATTGACTTGTAATTCATTATATTTTTTATTTGAGAAGTTTCAATTGCAATTACTTCAATCCCCGCCTCCCCAATGTATAATAATAATTTAGTTTTATGCCATTGCAGAGTTCGTTATAAAAAGTATATTGTGAAACATTTGGCCCTGAGTAATCTCAAAACTTCGCCGAGAACGGTGCTAAAATTTTGAACCTTGAATTTGTAGCTGGCATTTCAACATTCATGAAACCTATGTCAGCTACGGTTGCACCAATCTCAGTTAACGCTAATTAATTAAATTTCCTTCATGTGCCTACGTTATAAGCCCTTTTTTAATAAGAGCCTTATAGAGGGGCATATAAAAAGGAATTTTTTAATTAATGTAATATAATATGGAAGATAATCTCTCTGAGAAGCAAACGCATTGTTGGTGCAACCGAATCTGAAACGAAAATTTTTATGACATGTATATTTAATGCATTATGTAGAAACTCTACCTTCTATCAATAGGCATGAATAGAGCGTGGGATAAATTTAGTAATGTATCATACATACAATGTTTTTAGGAGCTGTATTGCTTCCTCTGCTAAGATTCTCTCTTACAACATACAAAAAGACATCTCTATTACTACATTTAACGTTTGCATAAAACGCATCGGAAATCATTGTTCAATCCAAACGTGACGGATCCTATTAAATTTGGAACACATCTCGCAGCTGCTTTGCACAATATCGAAATACGTATAAAATTAATTAATCTTACAGTAAGAAATATATAAAGGCAGCAATCTTTGCTAGCTTCAGAATTGACAGTTATGTGTGAATTTATATATTAAATATATTCACATTGAATTTCAAGGACCTGCCAATATATTGATATATTAAAAATTGTATATGTGTATATATATATATATATATATACACACATACATACATATCGTTAGCTTTTATTTTACGCCATCGAAAAAAATATTATTCAACGTTAAAAATAGTGACAATTCTTCCCGAGACTTATTATTTCATCATAATATTATAATTAATGACAGAAATAATTTCTTTCTACAGAATAGGATAATCACTTTTCTTTCATTAAACTAAGAGAACTAACCGTGATAATGGAAGAATAATTCTTAGAAACTAAAATCTCAGCATAAAATCTGTACATTAAATAAACGTTTTAAATCTACTATTTACATTTGTATCGACCGAGTATACGTCTTACGTTTAGAAAAACAAGTATATGTACGAAAATACGAACGACAAGCAAGTCATTTTCTTCCTCCAATATCAACGTAAGAGCGATAAAAAATAATCATACGTCATGTAAGAAAAAAAAAACTACATTCTTAATGAGATAGTAACTATAAAGCTACTATCTGTGTTGTATAGAAGGCAATGCATTTTGTACATCAACCGGTATTTACTTTTGAGTACAAAACACAACGTGCATCTTCGTTTTATGTACAATATATGTTGTTGCATAATGGACACAATTTGTACTCTATTCTTTGACCAGTTACAGTTTCATAAAATAGTGCACTTTGAGAAAACATGCGTAGACATTGTGTATATGTCAAATAAAATCTTTTCACGCACATCCTATTGATCATTAGAATCAATAAAATCATTCAATAAATTATTATTAAATATATGATCCTATTGTTATGTAATTATATACATATATCTTTGATACATGCATGTATTTGTCAATCGGTGTAAGCCCGAAATATGCTATAACTGAACAAATTCCATGTTTAATGTAGTGCTACTACCTCGAGAGTACAATTATGTTTCCACCTGAATATCCATTTTTGTGCGTAAAATAAACTAAGTATACTCGATAATGCCATAAGAAAAAAGGGATACGGCAATATCTTCAGGTTCTTTTAGATTGTTATCAAACCAAGTAAATATATTAAAAATCAAATTATAAATAAAGTACGGATGATACTCTTGAATAACGCAAATTTCGAGGAAATTTTAAAGAACGATTTCTTGTTGAACAAATTTGTATCCTTTAGGCTCTATTATATTCACGAGTATCTTCCATACACATAGTATACAAGTATCCTCATTTTTCATTGTAAAATAAAATGCCAATTAATAGTTTATGTAAACTATTTTTTTTTCTTTCATCCATACGTCCAAAATAAAAAACGTTGCTTTGTGTCTCTTTCGTAATTTACTCTTATAACTAAATTAAAGTAAATTATACAATTAAAATTATATATTGTTCCAGAAATAAATTTGTAGCATAATAAATCGCAAACGTCATCAAATTTGATAGAATATATACCGGTAATTAGGACTCGCCCGTAGTGTTTGTTTATACACTTGGATGTTTCGCAGCCACAATTAAGAAAAATTTAATCCTATACACTTACATTCGATCAAATACTTGCACAAACCCTGTAGCCCATAGGCTAGAAATGTTCTGGAAACACTTTTTAGAAATCTGCTATTGATACGTAGATGGTTATGAATTATTCGATGAAGGATTCGAGTTCGAATCTACGCGCATTGAATCAATCCTGGCGACGATTTTTAATGCCGGGCCCAATTTGATACTCATCGCCGACATGAGATGATCTTCCTTTAACAGCATAAGAGCTTGGCCATCAATTTCTTGGATAGCGAAGTCCTCTGCATAATCGGCGCATCCCGGTAGACCGCGTATAAAATCGCACACTTCACCCACCTACATGAAATACACAATGTATAATATGTAATTTTTCACAACTTTGTTTACGTTGTGAGAGAACAGGTATTTTTAATTTTATAAAAATATTTCATTACCGTCCATTTAACCGGATTCACTTTCGGCAGTGATTCGTCGGCGGAGGATGTGGTAGTTGTAGATAACGATCTCTCCTCGCCGTTTTTCTTCATTACGTCGTTGTCGACGGTTTTAGTTTCAGTCTCTATTTCAGTCCACTGTTTCTCCGTAACATCGCGATCTCGCGTTTCACGTTTTTTACTGTAAATAAAATTTAATTCTCCGTTAAAGAGAGCATTTGCGAGAAAAAATATCTAGAAATAAATATTTCGACATACAATATTTGCTCGATGTACATTATTAAATTATGCTTACCTCTTTGCACATATTGATGAGCAGAATCGTTTTTCTTTCTTCAGTTTGACGTTTTGTTCATCAATCGCATTACCACAGCTTTCGCATTTATTGACTTGGCCACTGGTTGCATCCTCTTCATTCGAATAATTAAGACAAAGTTTCTTCTCTGCAATACAGATTTTATATTAGCTTGAACTTCAAACGCATTATTAATAACTTACAGAAATAAATTTACTTACTCGGGGGCTCTTCGTGTGTCTCCTTTTCCGTGACCGTATTGCTTCGATTAAGGATATTGGTAGTTTCCTGACTCACTGCGAACGGTTCTGACGCTGCAGTACAAATAAGAAAATTCATGTTCATGTCTGATATCACTGTGTGAAAGTAACTTGATATGATAATATAATTGATAGGTAAAGATACAACTACCTTCTTGTATCACAAATCCTTCTATCACATGGGTAAGGACCTGCGGCTTCACCATGGCTTTAGGCGGCGCTTGTTTATTATTAACTATGACTGTCGCGGAGATCGGTATAATCTGTGATTCATCGCCGACCACACCGTTCGTAATTGCGTTCACTGCATTGGCAAGCCCTGCTAACGGGTTATTGCACTGTTTCTCGTCCACTTTTAGAACAATCGTTTCCTCGTCTTTCATCACTGCCGTCTTACATTGATCCCCATCTACATATAAATGATTACAAAATATATCTTTATCCCGCATGGATTGTATCCAACAAATTTCCTATTTATTAATAAAATGAGATTAATACCCGTTATTTCCGACTGAGGTGTTGCCGTGATATCTTCCGTAGTGACATTACCTGGAGTACTATCTTCCTTCTTCCCAATTAGCTTTACGCTATCGTCAGTTATTAACGGGGGATTTGTGGTAGACGGCAATATCGTCAGGGAGCACTCGGTTTGCGAATTACGGTCCGGTGATGTGATCATTATCGCCGAGTTAGTATTATCGTGCGTTGGCTGATCCTGTGTCGCAGTCACAATCGGCATTGCCTGAACCTGAGACGCACCGCTCATTATTTGATTACCAATAATCGTTGGATTGATAGTCTGGAAAAAAAGAAGTTTTATTATTATTTTAGTTATGCAACATAAATAAATGTTCAATAAGGCCAGTAACTTCCAAAATAGCACAACAATCAGTACCGGTAAAGGAAGTTGCTGCATAGTCGACAATGGAGATTGCGACATTGGGTTCATCTGCGACGTAGCAGCAATCCCAACCCCAACTCCGCCCACTGAGACTACTGGCATAATGGAACGATCCGCTCCCAGGACAACACCGGGTGGTTGTTGCAACGTCATATTCGCTACATAACAAAAATTTTCATACTATGCTGTCAAATATAGTTTTTATACATATACTATTAACAACTTTTTATCTCGACATTTTGATACCATAATTATCATGTAAATATCAACTTGAATAAGCATTCTTACTCATGATAGGTTTAGTCTGTATTTGGGAGGATTGCACTTGATATTGTTGTTGTAGTTGCTGCTGTTGCTGCGGCGTATGCTGTTTCTGTTGTATGAAGACTTGTTGATGCTGTATTGTTGGTTGAGCTTGCTGCTGCTGCTGTTGTTGTTGCTGTTGTTGCTGCTGTTGCTGTTGCGGAGATTGTATCGGCTTGCCACGGCCTTTTCCACTAGTGTTGTTACCCTTACCCTGGATATTTAATAAATAATATTGCTGTATGGCAATTGTTTACTATGTTATTATTGTTTTTACTATTATGTTAATAAGTTACATAATTACGGATTAATTATGTATTGTTATATAATCATCATGCAAGAGAGAAAGTATTCAAACATCTGTTGTAACACTCATTTAAAATAATTTTTTGATTTACTTTTTGTTATTTTTTATTATAGAATAACATTTTATATGCATCATACTCTCGAGATAAAAATTAAATATCGTGTGGTGGTGTTAATAGTAACCTGTGTTTGTACTGTAGCTTGTACTCCATAAACTGTCTGTGTGGAGACGGAACTGGCAGCTCGCACGTTGGCAGCCTGTACCGCCAAGGACGACGGTAAGATACTCAATGGCCGCTGTATGGATGCGTTCGACTTATTCTGCTGGGACTGTTGCTGCTGGATATCCATTACTTTAGCAGGTTTCCCACTAGTCGCCGTTATCTGTTGCACACCTTGTATCTGTTGCTGTGTCGCGAGAGCTAGTCCGACAGAATAATAAGCACAAGATTTTTTAAATTCATTATTCTCTGTATACACTATCGTTTTAGTATGTTACAAAGAAAATTCTAAAAAATTATAAACAAAGAAATATTCAATTTTTCTTTTGGAAACGTTTAGATGTATTAACGAATGGAAATACTGACCATTGTGCGCCTGTATTGGCTGTGGACTTTGTATAAACATATCAGTTTGTGTGGGACCGCGAATGAATATTTGATTAGGCGCGGCGGTGAGGAGGGTTGGCTGCTGCAATCCGGTGGCCCATACTTGAGGCGCAAACTGCCAAGGTGCAAATTGCATACCACCAGTTCTTCCACCTGAAGGTGCCCCGGTAGTGCATGCTGTATACTGTTCAAAATATAATAGATTATATACAAATGCTGATGATAATATTTAAGAAGTGATAAGCAAACATAAGCTGTAACACTTTGATATCGTAGAATAAATACTTCTTTGCTATATTTACCTTTTGTACTTGGTCTTGCTTATTCGTTGATTGCTGCTGCTGTTGCTGCTGCAGTGAGGGTGGTGGTTGTGGAGAACCTAATACACCGAGCTGACCAAACACTAGCGTCTGAGCACCACCAGGATTAGCGGATGTGGGTACTGGTAAATAGCCAGCGGGAAATCCTGGGACTTTAGTGCCACCAGCACCGGGATGACCAGCTCCTTGTCCAGGCGTAGATGTCGTAGCCAACATGTGAGGCGTCAATTGAGCAGCAGATTGAAATGGCTTTCCAGCTGTTATCACCTGTGAAGCACATTTTGCTTTTTCAAACCAGAAATGCGAATCTAGTAACTGTTAAAAAAAGAGAAATACTTTAGTGTGTATTAACTTTTAGCACATATCTTTTGTTATATAGTTATTCTATAATAGAAAAAACATAAATTATATTTTTAATAAAATTAAAAAAAGATAAGGAAATAATTTTTTTTTAATATTATATATTAGAAAAAAAATGTATGGCTTTACTTTTCACATTAATTTTTTATATTATAAGATAACGTTTTATAAATATATATATATATATATAAAATAAAGATTTCAAGATAAAACTAAAAAACTGGATTGTACCTGAATAGAAGAAGGATTTATGCCAGCCGGATGAAGCGCAAGGTTTCCTGGCATCAATAAAGGTGTACCTTGTGTATTATACAATTGTTGTAAATGATAAGCTTGACTCTGAATTGGTTGTTGAATCACTTGGACGGCTTGCGGATGAGCAGCCATTGTAGTTATGGTGGTTGCGCCTTGTTGACCGGATAATGTCATGGACACACCACCTACTCCCTGTTGCTGTTGCTGATGCTGCATCGATACCGCAACAGCTCCCTGTAACTTTTTAATAACGAGATGTAAAAGAATGCCGACATACTCATGTGAAGATAAAAATCAAATAATAAAAATAACGCGACAATTCATAAAACGTAATGAAATAAGATCAATCAAAATGTAAGAGATATAGTACTCTAGAGTTATTTAGTAATATAATAATAAATACATAATTATACATTGATGTAAATTTATAAAACAATGAAATATAACTTAGAAAAATACAAATGAATAATTACTTGTTGCGGCATGCTGGCAGCTACCTGCGGCTGTACTTGAACCTGAGTAGGAACAACATTGTGAGGTCCGTTATTTTGCTGCTGTTGTTGCGGCTGCTGTGACTGCTGTTGTTGTTGCTGCTGCTGCTGCTGGACCTGCTGCTGCACCTGTTGTTGTACTTGCTGCTGGACTTGCATCTGCTGTTGCGACTGGACTTGCTGCTGCATCTGCTGCTGCGGCTGAACTTGCTGCTGCTGCACCTGGGGCTGTTGCTGGACCTGCTGAGGTTGCTGCGACTGTTGAACATGCTGTTGCTGCGGCTGTTGAACATTCTGCTGCTGCTGTAGGTCATGAGTTGCGATCATCATTTGTTGCTGTTGCGCTTGTTGCTGCGACTGCTGTGATTGCGATTGTTGTGGTTGCGATGTCGAAATTCCAACCGGTTTAACATCTGTCATGTTTTCTTATACCCTTGCGTAATTAGAGTACAGACTTTCTCTCAGAAAAAGGAGTAGCTCTCGCTGACAGTGTTTAACTGCGCATAGCCCTTTTTCTTTGCCATTTTACATTCACGTTCACGCTAATTTCAATCTTCCCATCATGTCGCATCTGCAATACAGACAGATAAAAGGAAATTAATTTACTGGATACTTCATAATCTAGTCAGCACGGCATATTTCCTCGTGCATGTTTCGCGCAGAGCATACATCATCGAGGATATATTTTCTTTGTTCTTAAAGCTTACTCTGTCGTTCGTTAAAACGAGATTTTCCGTGAAGTATTCATACGTAAATAAGTAGTACAATTATACGATCACAGTAGTATCTAACGCTATTGGCAAGATGTTCAATGTGCTTCCGCTTTGTGCATAATTAATACAGTGTTATTTATTTTCATGTTAAATGGAAATACCGCGGTGAGATGTCTACTTCACGATCGAACTCGGGTTCGAGATACGAGCGTGAAGTAGCCATGCGACGCCGCGCCATACATGTCGCCCGCGTCATAACCTTCGCCGACAGACGAGTGCGCGTACTTGTGCACCCGAGAGCTCGACGGGATTTGTCGTCGCGGGGCAAGGCTACTGTACTCTGGTGCCCGGGAGTGAAGTGTGCCCTGCGTTGCATCTTTTTTTTTCCTCTCGGCGATTACGCATGCGGAAACTCTTTCTCGGCAAAGTAAGTCTCTCAAAAGTTATCGACAGTTCGTCGCGCTTCCCCGATCCTCGCCGCGCAAAAGTAACGCGCGGGATCGAGAGCGGCGAGCAAAGCATATGGTTTTACTGGTCCGCTCGATATCGGTAGGTTTCAACATCGCGTCCGGTGCTCTTTTCCTTCGCTCAATCGAATATTGTTTCATGAAACGGACGGTTTTCGCGGCTCTATTGCGAGAATTGAACTGAGCGAATAGGTTAGGCGAGGATATCGTGGCTAGGCTTTATGTATCAGAAGCATCAAGCAAATCGCAGTCGTGCTATACAACGTAAATCATGCAGGGAGGTAGTATCTCCGACGATATTGGACGTACGACGTTTCGTGCAGCAATAATTATTTGCTATAAATTTGCGTTAGCTACGCGATAAGGATAATGCTGAGTATCACGAAATGCTCAAGCATTTTAAAATATTATGTAGACGTACGGCGGAAGTAGTGATTTTATCAACTGTTTTCCCAGAAGAATACAGACACTGCAGAATATTGTAAAAATATTAATCTCTGTTTAACGGATAGCCTGAGTATGCGTTTTGCATACTTTCTAATTTCCTTTTCTGTAACCTCATCATTTTATTCCAATATTGTTGGAGTGTTATTGCAGTTTGAACAACAAGATTGTATATTCTAACTTTCTCCTCTATTCCTCATCCAATACTATCATTTTATTCTATTATTATTGAGGTATTATTGCAGTTTCAATATCACAATTGTGTATTCTAACCTTGTATCAAATAAATTTCACATTCTAATTTCATCACTTCATTACTTCAATATTATTGCAACATTTATTGTGCAATCTGAACATCAAGATTGTATATTCTAATTCTCCCCCTGCCTCTCCATCTAATATTATCATTTTATTCCATTATTAAATATTATTCTATTATGAGAAATATTATTATAGTTTCAACATTATAATTGTGTATTCTAATCTAACCTTGTATCAAATTTCACACACATTTTAATTTCATCATTTTATTTCAATATTATTGGAATACTTATTGCAATTTGAACATCAAAATTGTATATTCTAATCTCCCCACCCCCAACCTCATCTAATATTATCTAATATTTATGCCATTATTATTGAAATATTATTAGTTTCAACATCAAAATTGTATATTCTAATCTCCCCCCTCCCCATCCAATATTATCATTTTATTCCATTATTATTGGAGTGTTATTGCAATTTTAACATTATAACTATTTATTCTAACTTTGTATAGAAATTCATTCTAATCTCATCATTACTCTATGACTGGAACGTTATTGTAGTTTTAACATTAAGATATATTCTAGCTTTTCATCTAATATTATATTATTTCATCATTATTGGTGTATTATTGCACTTTTAACATTAGGATTGCTTATTCTAACTTTTTATCTAATTTTATATTCTAACTTCATCATTTTACTCCAATATTATTGATATTATTATTGTAATTTTAATCAAGATTGTGTATCCTAATTATCCATCCAATATTATCATATTCCATTATTGTTGGCGTATTATTGCAATTTCATTTTAATTGTTTCTAACATCGTATCGAATTTCACACACCCACATTCTAATTTTATCATTTTATTCCGATATTTATTATACATAAAATAAAATATATTAATATATATAAATAGTGTGCAATATATATATTTATATATTGCAGTTCTAACCTTAAAATTGTATGTTATAACTTTCCATCTAATCTCATTCTAATCTTATCATTTTACTGTAACATTGTTGCAATATTATTCTAGTTTTGATATTAAAAATTTGTTTTAACTTTTCTTTTGTTTCCTTGAAAAAAAAAAAAAAACATCTAGTTTATTTCAAATACAAGAGTTAAATGTACTAACATGAACCTAATACTATATAAAAAGAATTAAAAACTGCAAATTTACTATCTATAACTTCTATATCTTATCTTTATAACAAACAATAACATATACACACACACAATTAAGAATCAATTGTGTATATGTGTGTGTGTATATATATATATATATATATCATTAGCGCACATCATTGAGAAATAATTAGTCGGCTTTCACGGAATAGCTTAATTGATTTCGCGTTTCTTATGTGACAAGGACTTATTTTTATTCCCTTTATACTTGTAGGATATCTCAGACTTAGCCAGTCATGTTTCATCCAAGGACTCTAACAAACTTAACATTGTTTTTTACCTTAACAAAAAACGAGCAAAGTTATCGCAGATTTGTCGCAGATTTCTAATATCAAAAATATGTTTTTGACTAAACTTTAAACTAAAAATCCGTTAAAATGAAATCCATATGAAATCAAACAAAGAATCAAACTTTATATATCTATATTGGGAAGCTGTACTTTCAAGAAAATCGAAAAATTTGTTTTCTCCCTTCTTGTTATGGGAAAATCAATTTCCCGTATCGTATAATTCGCTCGATGAAAAATTCATAGACGAAAAGTGACTCGCGACAGAGATTCGGGATTCTCTGCATTGCGGAAACAAAATGATATGAGATCTCTGAGTGAAACTGGTACATGGAATGTCGATACGCGACCTCCGTCTAAAAGGTGGTTCCATACGTCTGGGACACCCTTTATAACGCTGGGGCTCGATACGCCTCTCGGCGAAGAAAGAGAGAGAGAGAGAGAGAGAAAATAGCAAACGCGCCGTGCTTCGAAAAAGAATGCTTCGAGGATGGCTGGGAGTGAAGGAGGGGGAGAACGATCCGACGCCGAACTCGCGCGGTAACGCAGAGTTCTACATATCCCGTCATCCGAATAAAAACCATCCCGGGAATATCGATCCGGCGCGAAACGTCGACGATTCCATTTTGGCATGTGCGTGCGCGCGCGACGAACAAAATGTCGCCCCCAGCCCATATACCCACCATAATTAGTGGTGCGGTAATAGCGAGAGGGAGAAAAAGGGAGGAAGGGGGGAAAGTATCAAGAGCGCCAAAGGAGAGCGGGAAATACGACTGAAAGGCGGGTTGGCGTAACAGAGAGGGGATGGGAGAGGGGAGAGAAAAATTAAGAGAAGGGAGAGGGGGAAAAGAGAGAGAAAGAGAACAACTGTGCCAGGGGGACGGCTGACACATGGATCTCGCCATAATGGCAATCTATAAGCGATATACAAACGAATGGTTATAACAGGAACACACGGACGTCCAAGAGCACGCGAGAAAAGAGACGGTTTTTTTTTCCTGCGATACGTTCGCCTGAAAATGCAATAAAACGTGTATAGAGAGTCACGCGCACGCACGTATCCGGTCGTCGTGGTCCGTCCCCCCATGCGAATCCGAAGTAGCGGCGTCTTGCGGACGCCGACATATTGAATTACAAAATGAGGAGCACCGTTCGGAGAAACGACGGGACGGGTGTGCGAGAGAGAGCAGGGAAGAGAGAGCGCGACAGAGGAGGGAAACAAATGGAAAAAAGACAAGGAAGCAGAGAGAGACAAAACACAGTGTTATCGAACAGTTGCACCGTGTCGACGGACCATTGTCGCATTCGGCGAAGATCGTCGTCATCGGCGTTCGCAAACGGCTCTCGTCTAGTGATTTTTTTTTTCCTCTCGCGTACGGCACGTACAGCACCCGCGAAGACATGGCGAAGGGGTGGATACCCTCGACGGCCGCCCTACAACGACGACGACGATGACGCCACCGCGAGTCGACGGCGCCTTCGACACGGACATCTCGCTCTACCTTTATCAGGTATACTCACATGGCGACTGCGCAGTCACACCTTCGTATACACGCTTCGACTGGGCCGTGCGTGTACGTGAACGCACACGTGTCTGTGTATTTGTGAACGCGCGTGTATGTGGTGCGTGCGTGTGTCCCGACTCACACCACCACGCTTGTCCGTCGCAGCACGATGCCAACGGCGTGTCGCTCGCTCTCTTTGAGCGTTTTCACTTTTCACGAAACCGTTTCTCACCGCGCAACACCACCCCGCGAAAATTCGTCAGCGTAATTACGAGGACACGTAAAAGTTCGCGTTAACAGTTATCCGCCACCGTCGCTGCTATCGATGATATTGCTGCTACTGCCGTTGCTGCTGCTGCTAGCTGCCTCCCTGTTCCACACGGTATAATACGACTACCTCCGAATACCCGCGCGTCCCTAACGCCGCCATCCCCTCCCGTCGCAACCCCCTCGCCGCGCGCCGCGCGGCATCCAGCACGCCTGCTGATTGGTTCGACGGGAACAAATCCCAAAGGCATCGTCCGCGCCGAGAAAGGCGGAGCTATCGGATATGGTGGCTATAGGCGCATGCTCACTAACGGTATCGCATTCTCTCTCTCCTTCTATCTCTCTCCCTCTCTCCTTCCTCACCGCTACCTATCGCGCCCAGTCGTCCTATCGTGTGCACATACACAGAGGCACGAACCATTTGTTCCTGTATATACACAGATCTATAGTCCATGCCATATTTCACAGCATAGCACTGGCAGAAACGTGCGGAGTTTTCCGAGCGCCCCGGTGTTCCGTTTTATACAGATTCTTCTTAAGAATCTTTTTCTTTTTTTTTTTACTTTTTACTAGAGATCACTTATTACTATTGTTAATTTCTTCTTTTTATATTTAATTGAGAATTAATTACGATGCTAATAAAAACTTAGTACTTTATTGACAGTAATGAATAATTATGTTTGTTTATTATATTATTTCATTATATGATCGTCTAATTGATATTCAGTAGCAATTAAAAATACATTGCAATTGAAAATTGCAGTAAGATACTTTGTTTATTTATAATTCATATACTATTATTTATACAATTTATAATTTCTACATTTAATAATTTGTATGTTTAAAATATATTTATTTTGTATGTATTATATAAGATTTGTGAAACTTTATAGAGATGTAATCGGTATAAAGAAACTAGCTTGTTATAAAAAGAATCTATTTTAAAAAATATTTAAAGGAATAAAGATGTTGTATAATTTTGATTTCTTATTGCAATGAGAAACAAGAGAACATAACAAGAAATTTCCGATATTATTCATATTGTAAACAGCTCATGATCGATTATCAATAGTGCTAATCAACACCAGAAACTTTACGTAATAACTGCACGAACAGGATTTCTAGATGAACTTTTTGCCCCACATGAAGAACCATCTCTAATGTATGTAACACTACTTATCATACGAGACGTCATATAATATTGTTGTTACTTATCCGATTGAATACTATTTTATATATTTACATAAATATTTACGAAAACAGTCACGGTTAAAATATTCAGCTTATATTAAAATATTATAACATCATACATTTAATATTAAAAAATATACATGTTTATATATATTTTGTTATTGTATACATTTTATTATTGTATTTATGTATTTTCAATTATAAAACATTTGCGGAATTCTGAAGAAATGCGGAATTTTAAACAATAAAACTTGGTTCTTCAAATCATTTTTTAAAAAATTTCTTATTATGAGTTCAAGAATGGAAAATACGTGTCAAATGTCCAGAAAGATTTCAAATTGACGTGAAGGTCGTTTATTAATGGCTAAGGCTGCATCCCGATGGAGAAAGAAATACCGGAACGGAACAATAACGGAATCATTCTGATTGCTTAGCCCCATGGAGCTTGTTTGTGTCCTACAGGGCTAACCAATCAGGATGATTCCGTTATTGTTCCGTTCCGGTATCTTTCTCCATCGGGATGCACCCTAATGCTTCTACCTCACTGGGGTTCTATGAGTTATATTCTTTAGAATAGATGATCATTTCTCCCCTGCAGCGAAATATGCTGTGTGAGTGAGTGAGTGAGTGAGTGAGTGAGTGAGTGAGTGAGTGTGAGAGAGAGAGAGAGAGAGAGAGAGTGTGTGTGTGTGTGTGTGTGTTTGTTGTGAATAAAATAAAATAGGCTCTTCATCTTAACATAATGTGTATTCTTCCCTATTCTCCCCCTTTCTCTTATGAAATTTTATTATTCGAAATATAAAATAAATTCACAGAATATTGGTTCAATCAATACATGCTTGCGTATAATTTCATATTATGCAGTTCTTTTTCTTCAGTTTGCAATATTTAATTTCGGTATTCTGAAAATATCATCTTTTGTATTTAATCCCCTCCTAAGTTGTCAAAACACAAGCATTATGGCAATAGTTTTTTTAACGCTTTTATAGCAAACTAACATGTATATAGCAGTTAACAACATTTATAATAAAATATAGTGACGTGACGTAGCGAGAGTCGCATGAAGTTTAGTACCTGTGGCTCCGCGTGAACGCGGCACGGCCTTGACGCAACTGTCTCTAAGCCGAGTTTATGCTTCCCGGCTCGAAACTCGGAACTCGCGAGCCGCACGCAATTGGCTCGTCGCGTTCTTGTGGAAAATTTTCCGCCCAATCGGTGCCTTCGAGCTGCCCGTGGTTGTTTTTTTAACGCAACGAGCGTACGTAAGCAAAACTTCAAAAACAAAAAATATAGACATCTCGCGTCCTTGGCACCGGTGTGCGACGCGGTGTCGAGGAAAGCTCCAATTTTGATGCCGAGGCCTCCATGCATAATACATTCCGCTCCGCCCAAGGCGCGGGGATCCATCTTCACGTGGATCAAGGACGCGGAGTCTCTCGTTGTTTCGGCGGTCGGAACTTCGGCCCTTAAAACTCTCACGTGTACCTCCTGTATTTGACTACGACGAATTAAGATAACAAACTCATATCGCGTGTCATGTTATGCGCCAACGTTTTGTTTTTGGCGATCGCTATCGTACGCAATGGAATCCTGTGCTCAATTAATTGAGAGGATTGTCGATTAAAAACCCTTTATTTACGATCCCACGCGCTGCGGCGATTGCAGCTCGATAGCATTTCCTAGCCAGAATCGAAAAGAAAAAGTAGAATCACGCTAACGAGAGATACAGCAGATTTATCGTTCATCTCCCAATACCGGTCCCTGATTTCGACGCGAGGTGCGACGGTAGGACGTATCGCGTAGGGTAGGAAGATTCCCGGCTGTACCAATCCCAGTAACCAAGTCCCTGCGTGAACGGCGGACGCGTGCGCGCGCGCGCGCACACGTCTCTGCGCGCGCGTGCATGTATGCGTGTATGCGCTCGACGAGGGTCGGGTCGGTGGATTGGCGGGAAGGAAGGGGAGATTACTCTATAGTCCGCGACTATGCTATGTTGCGAACGATGGAGCGTATCTCGGCTCGGCATCTGTAGTTTGCCGTTCGACCGTAGAATGCGATGGCGCGCGGGTGGGAGAAGCGGCGCAGCCAATGGTGTGGGTCGCGACGGGGTTGCCAGGGAAACAAGTTAATGATTCGGGCTGCCACTGAGGAATTGGCCTGGCCTGGGTACGGTCGGCGCGTGTAACGTTGTTCCGTGGCGCGCGCATGTGCCGCGTTGCCCTCAGGGACGGGGAGGGGGGGGAGAACTCCATCTTTCTCGCTCGCGCTCATCCGTATGGCGTCTCCCGTCCCGTTCCGTCCCGGTTCGTCGCGGTCTCGATATAGCCATGGTCGATGTCCGTGAATTGGCCGCGCGGCCTCTGTGTGCGTATATACGCACGTGTATGCGCATACACGTACGTGTATAGCCATTGCTAGAAGGCTCGCGCGGCCGTGTGTTCGTTTTGATTCGACCGGACATACACGCACACACCCCGACGTCCCCGACACGCGCACGCTATATCACGTACAGGATGTCGCGCGCGCGCGCACAGCGCTTAAGTCGTCGCGACGATTGGTTCCCTTCCCACTACTCTCGATCTCTCTCCCTTGGTATTTTCTCTCTTCCCACCCCGGCCCGCTCTTTCTTCTCTTCGTATGTCCATCGCGTTTCCCTCTCTACCGCGGGCTCATTTCACTGCCATCTCCTCCTTCCCACACTCGCCCGCCCCTCCGCTCTCCTCCCCTGACCTCTTTTCCCCACACAATCCCCTGCTCGGTAATACACCGCCGCATATCGTTCGGTGATATACGACGGGGAGGGGACAGGAGTAGGAGGGTTCCCCATCGAAAGATTCGCTGTAGATTATAATATATCCGATGTCTGCGTCCGATCGGTCCTCGAATTAACGTCGAGAAAATGGAAGCGACCGTAGCGACGGGGGAGGGGGGAGCGCAGCGTAATTGCCGCGCGAGTGCCATGACGGATCCATTGGGGCAACGACGCTCGAGGGCACCGGGCCATCCTCTTCGTCGCAGAGTACTTATCGCTATATTTGATACTTGGCGATTTTGCAATAATCTTCGCTCCGAATAAGAGATTGTCTCTCATTATCTGCACATTATCACATCTAAATTTGTATTCACGTATATTAATATCCTTAATACTTAATTTAGCATAATTGGTTGCATGGAGTAGTTACGACGCCATTATGTTTTTTGCGCCATTAATAGGTCTTACACATGGTCCTTTTAGTAATATCCTTTTATAATTTCAAATATAATGAACTACCATTTTTTGACGTCAGATTGAGCACCAAGAAGTATTAATACAAAGAAATACATATACAAAAGACTACATACAAATACACACACACAAGATGCACATACAAATACAAAATATGAATACATAAGAGTACATATAAATACAAAATACACATATAAAAGTCTACATATAAATGCAAAATATATATATTATATATATATATATAAAAGACTACATACACATACGAAAGGTTATATATTTGCAAGGTCATTTTACTTGGTGTACTATTCACACGTTGCAATTTGATATGAGTGGTGTCATTATTATCCCCCACGCGACCGATTAGGGATTAACAATCCGACACACGATACTCCAAGACAATCGCTGAACAATCGTGAAACTTGCCCGTGCCACATCTGCGTCACATGTTTATACTGAACGCAATCTCTCTCACTATAAATCTCAGTCTGTAATATCAGCTAATTATTCTAAAGGATAATAATCTCGTTATCTCTACGAGAGAGTAAAAAAGCTTTCTCTCTTAATATGGCACTGCATATAATATCCTTTCTTAATATGGCACTTGCTATATGATGAATTTAAATTCGCTATATTATATACTGTTACCACAGATCGAAACCAGCACAATCTTGGCGAGTTCAATTTCCAACGCTGTAGGCATGCGAAAAAGAACCTTACGTCGGACGCTGCGTTTCGTTTATTCGCAAATAAGCGTAAGAATCATTATCACGTGTATGTGCTATCCAAATATAATCTCTGTGAAGTCATGCCGATATCAATCTTCTCACTCCACAGTGTAAAAAAAGCATGTAAAATTATTAAAAAATGCAAAAGTCAGCCTATAATAGAAATGTATAGATTTTATTATAAATCATGTGATTTTTACATATGCTGTTCATATAATTTTACATATTTTTACATTTGCTGTTCGTATAATTTTACATATCGTTTTACAAAGTACAACGTAAGCATATTTGCCTATTTTATAAGTGTCTTTGCCCATCTCGCAGAATATTTACAATCTCCTTTATTCCAGGGGTAGATCCCCATTTAAGAATTTAAAGAATTATTAAGGATTTAATTTTGGTGTTATTCATTGGTGTTACGTTCATTCATTGATTTTTACTTTAAAGTAAATACTTATATTTAATAAATCGTTTCTCTTTGGAAAATACAAAAGATATAAACGGATTAATATGTTTATAAATATATGCTTTTGTAACGAAAAGTTGAACATGATTTGACTGGTATTCATTGTCCACTCGTTATTGTTGAAACATAAATATTTCTTAAATTGTCGTAAACGTTCGTCTATCTCCATTGTGCCACTATTTCTTTTAAAAGGCCTAATGGGACTTTAACGAGTCCTGCGGTGCGTCTATGAATCGGTACAGGCAGCGCTCCTTGGGCCGCTTGGGCGGTGCTCTTTCCCCATTGTACTCTCCGAATTTGAGAAATGAAGACAGAGTTACGCCCGTTCCGATGTCGCTTGACTGACGACGCGACGGGTTTTATCGATTGGACACTTAAGATTTCAGTGGCTGGATTAAGCTTCATCGATCCATCGCTTCTATTTTCCACCTGTCGGCCACGCTAAAATTAAGTTCTTAATAATTCCCTCCCTCCACGGTTTTTCGCGGACGCGACAGTCGAGATTGAGCGATCTAACGGATCGCGACCCGAGCAGAAATAAACTAGTCGGTCCGATTTAGAGACTAGTAGCGAGATAGTACCGACTAGATAAGTTTTTTGGCTAGTCACTAGCTCGTGACTGCCTAAATATTCGTAGCCAGTCTTAATGATCTAGTTGTTGTCTAGTAATTATCATGTAAAATGTGATGTTAGATGGCGCTGCTTTTGCAGAAAACATAATCTAGTTACCATGAAGCTGCTAACCATTTTAAATTGGTCATCCGATCATAGAAAGGTTATGTTATTACATAAAAAATGTCTAGTAATTACCTTGTAGTAGCGTAGATAATACAACTTACAGATGACACTATTGTATAACGCAAAGGCATGTAGCGAGCGTGTCGTGGCTAAGCAGCCCATATTAATTACAAAAAGTCTATCCTTTTTCGAGTAATTTCCATAACTATATATAGGGTGCTTTCCATTTAGTGACACAAGTCGGCACAAGTCGACACAAACGTCGTTCTATCTTTCTTGACACTCAAGAGAGTAACAAAGACAGAATGACACTTGTGTCGACTTGTGTCACTAAATGGAAAGCACCCACAGTGTACACTGGAACAATAAGTTAGAAACAAGTATATTTTGTTTCACTGTAACTTATTACACCAGTATATACTAGTGTTCAGGAAATGCTTAAAAAAAGAATAGGCTTAAAAAGAAAATGAGGTTACCCCGAGTAGAAATTGAAAAATCTCAGGACCGTCTAGCCGTTGGCTAATAAATTTGTGTATTGCATCTTAATTTGGTGTTTATATATACAGTCTTCTTAACTATTAAGCAGTCACTAGACAAATTTTTTATGAAATAAGATAACCTCAATCTGAATTTGCTGACTAATTTAAAACTACTAATAGATGGATAGTAGCTAAATTATATATTTTAGAATAGGCCATCTCCTACCATATTTTTTATGTAGTGATTGGACAGCAGTTGTATCACAAAAATTGTTTATGAAATGCAACCTGTAAAATTTAAGAAGAAAATAAATTTTCAATTCTAATTATTTGTATGTTTTATAAAATTTAATGGTATTTATAAAAAAATAATATAATTGTGTTAATTATAACATGTAGACAATAAAAATATGTAAATCCATAAATTGAAATTGGCGAAATTTATCGAATTCCGCGAAAACAGAAAGCTTTACGTCGTTTGTACCGACAGATGGAATTACACACATACGATAAAGATATATTAAAAAGACGAAACACACGATACTAGTCATAATACGATGCTTCTGATGCGTCACGATCAAGTCCTTCCAAAGGCGCACTTTTAGCGGGATTATTTTATGAAGAGCTGTCGTGTCAAATTTTTTTTGTTATTTGACTCTGTGTCCTGTTTAATTCGAAACTGGAACGACTCGAATTCGCATCCCACGGCAGTTTACGAAATGTCACGACATTGACCTGGTATCCCACACAGCACAAAAATGTTTCAGAAACGTTTCAAAGTTTCAGAAATGTTTCAGAAACGTTTCTGAAACTTTGAAACATTTCTGAAACATTTCTGTTAAGTTTTGTGCTGTGTGGGATATAACTGTCGTGGACAAAAGGCGTTAAATTTGCAGACACGATTCGAATAATCGCGTAACGGTTTTGCCAAAAATAGTCCCATGTTAAGGCCATCACACATAAAATTCCATAAAGACGTAAGACGTAAGCGTAAGAAAATCGACCAATCCCAATCGAGTATGTGTTGTCCGTAATCCCACCACTCGATTGGGATTGGTCGATTTTCTCACGCTTACGTCTTACGTCTCTACGGAATTTTATGTGCGATATGGCCTTTACGAGACGAAGAGGAGATGTGATACGATTATAGTTTCGTCAGTAGAAGATTAAGAATTAAGATATTATCTTGCAGTAGACAATTAAGAATTAAGATATTATCTTGCAAGAGGTAAGTCGCCTTCTTGCATGTTTCAATTAATATTCATTAGCGAATTTCATTGACGAATTTGCAGAACTATATATCTGAGGAACTTCATCGAGATTCGAGGAAAGATATCCATACAGCACAGAACATTGCAGCAATATTTCGGCAATATTGCAATGTTATTGCAATGTTGCTGCAATGTTCTGTGCTGTATGAGTACAATTTTATCTTCACTATATTTTATTACTTTCTAAGTGAGCTATAATAGTAAATTAGAGTGTTAAAAATGTTATAATATAATAAGACAATGCTAGAATAATAATGATATATGGTGATCAGATGAAAGTTATGTATTATCGAACTTTGATGTCGCCAGTATCTACAGTGGATTGAAAAGGGGAAAATTGTTTTATGATATCTTCGTAACGACATTTCGATGGAATGAATCCGACAGTCGCATTTTGATATCAAATACGAAAAATATAAAAAATCAATCAAGACTTGCCATTTGTACATTGCAACTCTAATTTATTATTCATTTCAAACGACTTTACGTCCTCGGAATTTTAAAAGGTCAATAACAACGATCACGATCAACGTTGGATGTTAAAGAAAAAATTCCAGAATCCTCTGAGGGGCACTCGGGATGAATATTCCCGAGGGACCTTCCAGTCATTAAGCCTAAGCTTGCGTAATCTACAGAAGACATGCGAAAGATGGGTGTCCAGCGAAGAAGTACCTGGTCGGATCAGGGGCGGTGGCTTTCCCCGCAAACAATGAATCCGGTTCCTATTGTGAAAATAAGCGGCTGTCTCCTCATCGGCGCGCCATTACGCCGATCGCGGTTTGGGACATACGCTCGCGGTTTTGTATCAATTACAGACGCGACGAATCGCACTTTCTGCACGATCACGCGCGTGAAAGGCGCACCGCCGTATGCACGTCCGGCTATAAATAGGCACGCTAAGATAGCCACGCCTTAATCACTGTAACGCTGGGACGGATAGCGGCGTTAACGCTCGTCCGTCATTGTTGCGACAGACGGTCGTTTTGCAATCCGCTACACATTCATACATTGTATCCCGTCTGTCGTGTGTCGCAATGGGCTATCGTGACGGCGGCCACGAAGCGACCTAAAGTGAGGAATCGAGAAGAAATTTGGATGTTCACTAAGAAATAAATGAGAAACCAATCTGGTTATCATAAATTGATGAAGATATGAATTGATAAGCTCGAGAGACAGAGTAAATACGGATATTTTCTCAAGCCAGATCCTTTCTTTTCACGTACGTAATATTTTATGTCACGAACATTCCAGATTCTCTACTGACACAGAAGATGGACTTGAGTTTTGTGGAAAACCGAAAAGAAAAATCTGATTTAAGATAAACATATCTATCTTTATGTTACGTTATCTCCGTCAGAATTTATCTCTGTAAACTTACAATGGGTAGATGTTTTTTGTTTATTTTCTTAGATCACCCTGTATACTTCTCGCGACATTTGACGAAGCGACGAGAATTTTCAAAATTAAAGCTATTCGCGAAAAGAGCTTTAAGCATTAAATACGTAATCTAATATTACACCGTGTAGATATATCACTAGATGTATAAATATTGTTGAGTTACAATATTTAAATAATAATTTTTTATATATTACGTCAAGTAATTAGCATTTTTAGCATAGCACATTTTTTGCATAGAAGATGTGAATTGCAAATGACATTTGGAAAAGACACGTAATAAAATAAGTGTCCTACTGAAATCTTTATTCTTAATTATGATCTCAATAAAAATTTGGTCTCAATTGTGTTCTCAATTATGATCTCAATAAAAATTTTATTCTCAATTGTGATCTCAATAAAAATTTTTCAGTAGGGTGGTGATTCGATGGTAGAGGATAATAGAAAAAAATAGTACAAATTGTTTTTAATTGCAACGTATTACATGCGATATATATTTTAATCTTGTTCAATCGACGGTGATTGATTTGTGATGGATCAAACATGGCGGAAGTCTATATCGCGTTTAAGCTTTTAGTATTGCAATTTGTAAGATCTCAAGTATGTTCTTTGCAGTTATACTATGTTTCTGCACTTTTTGTACTTAAGATGAAATAGGTATATAATTGGATGGTAGAAAGGGAGAAAAAGAGAACAGATGAAAAGTGTAAAGTTCAGTTACGAAGAACAGACTTGTTATTACGCTATAGAGCAAACAGTCCATTTTTATTTTCTTATTCGATCTTGAGAGGGTGAGCTATTCCTGTAATACGCGAAGGTATTGCCATGTCGATAATAAACGCGAGCAGAGGTTCACCGAAGTTGGCAAATAACCTGAAGATGGCGGTAGCTTCAATCAGCAAATTATGATTTATTGTGTCGATAAATTATGCTACAATCACGAAATTATGCTGATATTATATATAGATGTGTTCCGAAATGTTTCGACAGCACTGAAAGCCTATGACATATGTGAACATAATATGAACTATAGATTTTCAGTATTGTCAGTATATTTCGAAACGTGCCTTATATATACGGTGTGCAGAGGTGGCGTAACATACCAAGAGACTTAATAGCACAGCATGAGGGCGCCAGTTTTCTAAGAACGCCTAACTCCATACAGCACAGAACATTGCAGCAACATTTCGGCAATATTGCAATGTTACTGCAATATTGCTGCAATGTTCTGTGCTGTATGGGACATTACACAAGAGATTGAAATATTTTTTTCGATGAATTTTGGCATGCACAAAACTTGCGACTTATGTGCATGAATTTGTGTAATGGGCAGGAGCGAATCGCGACTTTTTGGGGCCTGATGCTAATATTATTTCAGGGGGCTCTTTCCGAGCAGAACAGAAAATTACAATGACGTCAAAAAATAACAAAAAATTACTATAAAAATTAACTTTTCTATCATGATTCAATCGTTTTTTTCTCGCTATTTTGACATTATTATAATTTTCTGTTTTATCTAGGTAACAGTTTATGGCTAACATTTAAACATTAATAAATATACAATTTGAATAAAATGTATTTATAATACATTTTTTTTAGGAGGCATTAGTTTCGGAGCGCCCCTCGTGTATATATATATTAAGAACATTAGATATAAAAAACAAAAGTATTTGATAGCAAAAGTTTTTAAATTTTTAATTTTCTTCTGCTTTTCGCATTTACACATTCTCTTATGGCTTCTTCATAAGTAATATTTTTTGTGATGTCATTTTCTATTGAAAGAATTGATAAATAGCTCAGTCTTTCAGGTCACTTTTCATTGTTAGACCTGTACTTATAACGATTTGTATCGATAACTAGATCTAGCAAGCTAAGTCTAAAAGGTATCTCTCTATTCTATCTAGAACATTAATAAACATAAAGCCTGTATCAGATAAGGGATATTATTCTGAATAGTCGTGACCAGATAGGTAGCTCTCTTCTTTGATGAGTTTAGAAACGCAGCCATTCATACTCAACAAGAGAATTCTCACCAAAGAAAAGACGGATAACCCATCTAGATATGACTATATGATAGACAGAATACACAATATGTATCCCTCGTCTGATACTATATGGTACTCATAAGGTCGGTTCAATGGTTGTCGTAGTTTAGGGGCCCTCTTCTCGCGCGGTGGGGGGCTGATGCTTCGTAAAGGCCATCACACATAAAATTCCGTAAGGACGTAAGACGTAATCGTAAGAAAATCGACCAATTCTAATCGAGTGGTGGGGTTACGGATAACACAATACACGGAGAAAATTTTATATTAAAAATTACTATGTATGGCAGTAGCCGTGGACTATTGCTGGAATTATAAAAATTTTTACTATGTAAAACAATGAAAAACATAACAAAAATTTTTATAATTCCAGCAATAGTCCACGGCTACTGCCATACATAGTAATTTTTAATATAAAATTTTCTCCGTGTACTTAACCGGGATTGGTCGATTTTCTTACGCTTATACATCTTACGTCCTTACGGAATTTTATGTGTGATGGCCAGGAATGTGCAAAATGGGTGTCCAAACCCATTTAAAATACAAAATACAAAATAGTTGGAAGCTTTCCATTTGAAAATGCTAAATGTAAAATGCTTTTTGGATACCCATTTAAAATAGGAAATGGAAAATAGGCATTTTTAAAATGGTTTTTTAAAATAAAAATGGTTTTTTCTCAATTTACATTTATATATATATTTATTTATATTTCATTAAATTCTTATCACACTTCCTTTATCAAACTTTCATAAATTTTTTTTAAACTCTTTAAAAATTTTATATAAAAAAAATAAACTTTATATTCTTAATACTTAATACCATCTTTCTTTTTTGGCAATGAGTAACAAAGATAAAACGATACTTGTGTCGACTTGTGTCCCTTGCTGAAAAGCTCCCAAGGTTAAGTGTATTATTATAATTAATTTATAATAAAACTATAAATAATTAAAGTGTTAAGTGTATTATTATAATTAATTTATAATAAAACTATAAATAATTAAAGTGTGTTAAGTGTATTATTATAATTAATTTATAATAAAACTATAAATAATTAAAGTGTATAATTATAATAATAAAAAAAATAATAATAAAAAAATAAAAATAAATAAATAAATAAAAAATTATGATTAATTTTTAGTTTGCAAGAAAAATACATTTGAAATACAAAATAGGTAATAAAAACCATTTAAATGGAAATGTAAAATAGTTTTTGAAAACATGTATTTTAAATGCAAAATACAAAATAGGCATTTTGCATTTTACATTTTCATTTTAAATGCTTTTATTTTAAAAATGCACATCCCTGGTGATGGCCTTAAGCTTCTATTTAAATCCGCCGCTGGTAATGAGCAGCGATAACTTGCGATTTTTGTGCATCTTGAGATTTATTAAGAAAAGAATGCCTCAATTCGAATTAATGCCGAATGTCGGCGTGTATCTCGCGATTTTTGCAAGTTCTTACTTTTGCATACATCTCTTTAGGGATTGCGCAATTATACTGCGAGATTAAATTAATGATCAATTAATTATTAATATAAATATTAAATAATTATTAATAGAAATTATAAATAGTTTTATCTTATTTTATTAATAAAATTGTGTCGCCGTATTAGATCTGGCGATCTTCATTTCAAAACTATGCAATAGCTTTGATACAAAATATACGTCAAAAATGCCAAATAATTATCGACAATGATTGCGATTGGATTTATTAACACTTTCGCATCGGGAATTTTTTCATCTTTCTAAAACCGGAAGTTGATTATTACTATATCAGCGGCTGCGAATGTGTTAATACAAATGTGACTTACAATTAGCGTTAATTGAATGCTATGTATATACTTTTCGTCATACTTTTATAATAAATGGTTTAAAAGTTATGTCGGATATGCTCTTCATTGACAGACTTTATATGCGACAAGAATAGCGTTTCGAAGTTGCAGTATTACATAAATACTACAACACGTAATAAACATTCCCATTCAGCATAGAACATTGCAGCAACATTGCAATATTGCCGAAATGTTGCTGCAATGTTCTGTGCTGTATGGGTTATTCTTTAGCAGCAAATTTTTTCGAACAAATTTCTTGTCCCTCTTCCCTCGCCGATCAATCGCACGAACCAAGTGACACCTAAAAAAAATTTTTTTCTTGTATTCCACATTATTTTCCGTCGATTTTCTGCGAGAAAAATGTGTGTGGAAAATGTTATTTTCGATTGAAAATGCAAGTATCTAATGCCTTTTATTCTTTTCAGAACTAATTTACCGTGAAAAACAATCAGGATGCGAAGCACGTTGATGAGCGTCTTGCTTCGACGGTGTAATGAGGCCGCCGTTCAATGTTACGGGAAAATCGCGGGTCGCTACTACTCGACCGGCGGTGCAAAGCCCGAATTAACGTCGATCAGGTACAAAATGCAACGCGGACCCTACGCTACGATCGCCGACGCAGACATTCGCTTCTTTGACTCGTTGCTAGGCTCTAATCGCCTTGTCACGGACCCGGATGAATGCGAGATCTACAATATTGACTTTCCAAAGACCGTCAGAGGTAAGCGCAAAGGGTAGGCCCTCAATAGTTTCCCCTGAAGAGATACAGGGAAGAAGTTTTAATTATGAAATTTTTTAGGAAGTATATGGAGAAAAAGTAATTTTTTACCCTCTAAGAGAATGTTTGTTCGTGATGAAAGTAATAAATGTATAATATGTTAATATAAATAAAATTGAAATGTACATTTTGTGGTTTCATTAGGATAATCAGAGAGTTCGCGTATTAAAAATATTAAAACCTTATATACGATTTTCAGTGATAATATATACTTTATTGCTAAATAAATAGTTTTATATTATTTTTAAAATAATGAGATAAGAATTTGGAACCATATGTAAAACTACAATTTAAGGAAATCATATTATTTCCTTTCAAAATAAGGTAAATTTTCTACAGTACGTTATTTTTAGCATGTATTTGAAATATCTTTTTCCGCACAATAAAAGTTTATAAAAAAATAGAGATTAGAGTGCGGCCATATTTGTACAATAGTACAATAGTACAAATAGAGGAAATGCATGGTTCACATTTTTCCGAGTGAAAGTCCGAAATTTTTTTACATTTACAAATCAGTAGATGATTGTAATTGCAGGTGCCAGTCGGCTGGTGTTGAAACCGAAATCTACTGAGGAGATGTCGGTCATATTAAAACACTGTAATGACAGACGATTAGCAGTTTGCCCGCAAAGTGGTAACACCGGTCTCGTAGGCGGTAGCAACCCTGTATTTGACGAAATCGTTATTTCCATGAAGCTCATGAATAAAATTCTTGACACTAATGAATTGGCAGGTAGGTGATAAATGCAATTATGACGTCAACTCAAAGATGTACCTGAAGATCTTCGGAAACCTTGCTAGAAAAGCTGGGCGAAAACCTTCGATATTATGATTACATTTATCAAAATTCTGTTACTACCCAAATCCTTTATTTAAATATTTAAAGTTAGAAGGACTTTTAAATTTAATTTAGAATATAAATTAATTCTTAGAATTAAATTTTATTCTAAAATCATTTAATTTTGAGAATATAATTTAATCTAATGTAGGATCCATGAATTAGAAGAATTAAATTTAAACATTTTTTCTCTTTTTTTTAATGACGACGTGTCTTTTGAAAAAAACTATATGTTTCAGATGATAACACATGCTAATAGTATTTCGATAAGATTTCTTGAAATCTCAGATAATCAAAAAGATGTTACAAACTGTATGATTATTTGTTTCTCTTTTGTGTTACCATTATATTAAAAACGCAAACACTTGGTGTTAGGTATACTGACATGCGAGGCGGGCTGCGTTTTACAGGATTTGGAAAATCATTTGGCAACCGTCGGCCTAATGATGCCTTTGGATCTTGGAGCAAAAGGTAGCTGTTTGATAGGCGGTTGTGTATCGACAAATGCAGGTGGATTGCGACTTTTGCGTTACGGTAATCTTCACGGAAACGTCTTGGGACTTGAAGCGGTAAATCTAAATATTTAAAATTATTATTATGTAATTTAATTTTATTTATTTATAAAATGATAATAAATAATTATTATGTAATTTATATATATTATATAATTTAAATGTATTATATAATTATATAATTTATATACGTTATATATAATTTTTTTAAATATGATGTAGTGTAATTAGATTAAAGGTGTAAATATATTTATATTTTTGTCTTTTAAATCTTATATAGTATGCCTAAAATTTTTATAAACTAAAATTATTTTTATCTCTTAATTATCTATTTTATATTATTAATTCTGAAATTATTATTGAAAATTAGGAAAGGATAAAATATATAGATTTTTTAAATTTAGAAAAATTAAATTTTTCTATTTTTGAAGATTTAAATATTTCCCTTTGTAGTTTAACATAATCGGAAATAATATTCTTAAATAATTGTCTTTATTTAGGTGAAAGCAAACGGCGACATTGTTGACTCTTTGAATATGTTAAAAAAAAACAATACAGGATATCACTTGAAACATCTTTTTATCGGCTCTGAAGGCACTTTAGGCATTGTAACAAAGGTAGTAATTCAGTGTCCACCGTTGCCGAAGGCCGTAAATGTCGCGTTTCTAGGTACAAATAAAATATAAATATATATTAGTAATAATGTAAATTAGTAAATTAATAGATTTATAAATGATTAGATTTATTGTATATATGTTAAACTTAAAATTATATATATATATATATATATATATATATATATATATATATGTTAAACTATATACATATATATAATATTGTGCTAAAAAACTTTGCTGGCTTAAAATCTAAAGATATAGTCTTTAAACGTTCTGTACATTAATTATGCAATTTTTGTAGGATTGGCAAGCTTCGATAAGGTGTTGAAAACATATCATCTAGCGAAACGTCAACTAGGTGAGATTCTGTCCTCTTGCGAGATGATAGATCGACTATCTATGGATGTCTCCACCAACAACCTGGGTATGAAGAATCCATTGAGCCGCGAGGATGGCCACGAGTTTTATATGGTTATTGAAACCTCCGGTAGCCACCTGGCCCATGACGAAGAGAAACTATCCTCGTTTGTGGAGAAAGCGATTAATGACGATATCATCGAAGATGGCACTTTGACCAACGAAACAACAAAACTTAACGTGTGTAATCGAATAATTATCTGCCATATTGTTACGCTTTAATTCGAGGATAGGTCGAAGTACTAGTAGCATTCATTTGCACATACGCAAATAAAGAAAACAAATTAAACAAACTGAACGTTTGATAAAATTGGAAGAGATAATAGGAAAATGTTAGAGCGTATCGCGACATGTCTTTACGAGATGACGACACAAATACAATTCCCAGATGTTGGCCTGTTTATAAATTAACTGTTCAAGAGATGATCTTCTTTTTTAACTTTGATTGTTCCATATCGATCAGACACAGCAGAATACAAATATTGTAGCAGGATACAGAGACGTAACATCACTTGGAGCAAAAAATTTGTTTTAGAAATTTAAAAACAAAAATGCTGTATACCATGCTTGACTTCTAGAAATGTAATTGAGCATTATATATACATATATGTATCATATTTTGATTTTGTTTGTATATTTTGGATCTTGTTGAACAGATAATCTATATTTGAAGCTTTAGAGTTCTCAATTCACATCTTTATAGTGAAAATTTAATTTACAGAATATATGGGCACTTCGAGAAAGAATTAGCGAAGGTGTCTTACGTGACGGTTATGTTTTCAAATACGATATCTCTCTACCTTTCTCATCTTTTTATGAGGTTGTTGAGGTGCTTCGCAAGCGAATATGCGACCCTCGTGTTGTTAGAATCAGCGGTTATGGCCATTTAGGTATGATTTCTTGATTAAAATATCTAAAAATATATTTGATATTTGCGAATAACTTCCTTCTTTTTTGTCTTCAGGCGACGGAAACATTCATGTACAAGTTTCTATTCCGGATTATTACGACGATGTAGCCGCGCAATTGGAGCCATTCATCTTCGAATACGTGAATCAGTGTCAGGGTAGCATCAGTGCCGAACATGGCATTGGTTTCAAAAAAACTAAATATCTTCACCTGAGCAGAAGCTCTTCCGAAATCGAGATGATGTACGAGCTAAAGAAAATGATGGATCCGAATGGTATTCTGAATCCGTATAAAGTTTTAAAGCCGATTACAAAAGAATCATGATTGTGTAGGAATAATAAGCAAAAATGATGTGCCATTATTCAATGTGCCATTTAAGTAGAATAGATAGGAGATTAGGGCTGCGTTCGGAAACATCACCCGAGGTCTCTCATGTGTCATTTTATCCTTGTTTAACATTCGGTAAACAACAAGGATAAAATGCTACATGGGGGCACCCGGGTGATGTTTCCGAACGCGGCCAAAGCAAAGCTGTGCCTAATCTAAATAATTATCTTCATGGAATGCCGAAGTATCGTATTATGTGCTATTAACACATTCGCAGCCGCTGACGTAATTTTACATTTAAAAATCTGTAGCTGCTTGCTGCCGACGTAATTTTGCGTTATTTTATGTTTATAGGGACGCAGATGATTTTATGATTAATATTTTTTTATAATTACAGTAGTTATCTAACAATAAATTGATTTCAAGTTCCTCAAAATGAGCGTTTAAACAAAATTAAAAATAATTTCATGTTATATTTAATGTACTAGATATGCTGACACGCGTTATGCGCGCGCTATTTATTCTTATTTGCCGTGTTTCTATTTATTCTTAAATTGCCGTGTTTCTACGGTTTGACAATAGTCCAAGCGTTCGTAAAAGTCATTTAATATATTTCGTATTTGCTGTCTACTTCGTATTACGAGCTGTCGTGTGACATGAATAAAATTACATGTACTTCAATACTTGCCGATAACAATATATTCCGAAAAAAATATTAAAGAAATTATTTTCATACAACACTTGTAACCTTCTTATCTACGATACAGCTATACGTATATATGTGACTGAATTATAAAGTTAATTTTAAATATAATGAATTTTAAAAGTTTTTTAAATTTTAATATTCCCATAAATTTAAAATTTTTTCTATTTGGATTTATAACGTTTTTTTTTTTCAAAATTTAAACAAGTGGTTACTAGCATGATATTATGAAATAATTTTTGTCATTTTCATTTTCATTTTAATGTCAGAATTTTGCGGCACCCAGATTTTTGTAAATTGCGCGCGACATCCAGTTTTAGGATCTAAAATTGCCGGCTGCGAATGTGTCAATACAATAGTATTCAACGTGCGCTGACTTCACATGCAAGGTTCTTTTTTCTTGGCTATTTTCCACCTGCCGATAAAAGCAGATAAAACATCTCGGTGACTAACCCAGGGTGAAATGGCAATTTGATCGGTGTCGATAACGTCTAATCGATCCGACATCGATCAGATTGCCATTTCTCCCTGGGAACTCACTCGAAATAGATACCCGGCGTAATTGGTAACAGCTATGAGAAATATCAAAACATATGTCTTCAATAGAATGTTCTAGATGTTTATAACTATCTAACTTTGAATCATATAATGGATGGATTCCGTAAAGCGCATATGCGCGCATTTTTCTATAGTAAACGTTACGTATGCTATAGATATATACGCGCATATGCGCTTTACGGAATGCACCCAATATAAATATGTACCTGATGTATAGAAGAGATTGGAATTACATGAAACGAACGATAGTTAACAGGGACCTGAATATTAAAGAAATGCAAGAGTTTCTTTTGTCGTGTACACTTGCAACACTTGCTTGCATTTATATTTAGCCATTTATGTCCATTTCCACCAATGCACATTAACTTTAATCTCGGTTTAACTTACTTTTTATCTTTTTCTAGTTTTAAGAATTAGAAAAAGATAAAGAGTAAGTTAAACCGTGATTAAAATTAATCTACATTGGTGGAAATGGACGTTAATGTTTAGCATGCTAGAATTTTATCTGGAAAAAATATATGTGATATAATGAATCAAATAGACATCTTTCAATAAAGAATTTACTTTTGCAATTGGTATACTTTTTATTCTCTTCCTCTTTCTGGAAATATTTTCTTATATTTAAGTTAAATAGGACCGACTTTTTTTTATAACACCCAGATAGCACTAAACATTTCTATGAACGTTCTATGAATATTCTTCAAGAATATTTCGAATATTCTATAAGATCTTATATATTTATAGTATGTTTATAGTATATTCGAATGACACTACTATATTTAAATGTGCAATAAATAAAAATATTCTAAGAATGTTCTTCTCAATTATAAATATATGATTTTCGATTGTAACATTCTACGTATATTTATATAATATATTCCATTCGAATATTCCAAAATTAAGAATATTCGTACTATAAAATTAAGAATATTCATAGAATATTGTGTGTGTTATCTGGGCAAGATTTAATTTTTAAAAATACTTAAATTTAGCGCAAATATTAGTGAAATACAATTTTCCAAATGTGGACAAAATTAGAAAACGAGACGTTTGAATGCCATTCAGTTATAACTTATTGAATCTCGTATTTGTTTATCACGCATGCGTACGCTTTTCTCTCTTTCTTTTTCTTGTTCTTAAGAATAAATTATATTCTAATTTTGCGAGATCAGTTTCGATTTCGCAAATACTCCTTCCAGATCTTTCGGGAAAGATACAGATTATCGGACTTCGATTTGGGGGAACGAGAAATCGCGCGCGATATTTTGTAATCTTGCGCATGCGCGCGGCGTTATCGAACGGTCTCGAAAAGAGCAGCACCAGCATTGCTGGTCCAGCAAACCGAATATAAACCGGCGCAGTGGCAACTTTTGCGCAGTTATTCGCAAAGCAGAATTCGCGTCTGGAAGAAGTGAGCCTCGCGGCGAATCTCTATTATTGCGCAGTTTGACGAGTAATTTCGCGAATCGAGCATTCGACGTGCCTGATCGGGCATTTGACGAACGAAACGAGTAACTTTTCGGAAGCGGCAAGGTACGTATTGTGATTCGCCTCCTACGAATTCATCACCCGGTAGAAAATTTTTCATATATAAATATATGTAAACAGATATAAACATATATAATTATGTACGAAATATGTCCATACATGAAATTTTTTATATATATAATCATATATAATTATATATGTTTATATATCTTTATATATAATTATATATGGAAAATTTCATATATAATTATATATGATTATATATGAAAAATTTCATGTATGGACATATTTCATACATAATTATATATGTTTATGTATGTTTATATATCTTTATATATGTTTATATCTGTTTATATATATTTATATATGAAAAATTTTTTACACGTCACACGGATTATTGATTGTTCGACAATTACGCAGATTAAATTGAATTATCGTGCGTTTACGTTTAAAATTAGGACAAATAATACAAGGCTTTTATATAAAAAATAATTAAACCATGTTTAAGAATTTATAAATATTTTCAAACCTTTCAACAATTATATTTACTGCTTGAATTCTTGTATAAGAGAAATCGAATCGCCACGATTGTTTTATTTGTTTATTATGTATATACAAGAAGAGCCTCTTATTTAAAATTCCAGCCTGATTTATCTAGCCAATATTTTTTTATTGCGATTATTGCTGAGATCGTTGCAAGATTCGACAGTGTTTTGCATAATATCTTTTAAATTTTGAATACCAAAGATATATAAATATACAGCTGTCAAGTCATACGATTGTATGTAATTTTCGTTCGCAAGTGAAAACTGCTTCAAAGATAGATGATTCATCCTGTATATTACGATTGAAGGACAGGGCAATATATACATAAATATCTCTGTCACCTTTCAGGATATACGGAAATATTGTCATATACGAAATTGTATAGTTCAAAAAGCAGGCGATATTAAGGTAGCAAGAGAGAAATCGCATAACATTATTTTCTAAATTTCAAGCTCATCGAAATTTTCTTAAATATTAAATAAGTATAGATAAAATATTTATTTAAATAGGTATTTTAGATAAGTACTACATGCATTTTTCTAGCAATTTCAGCTTGCATACTTATTAGATACATTATAATTATTCATCAAATACAATACAATTTATATTTCTCTTATTATTATCATTAAATATAAATTTATTATCTATTGTAATACGTTTAGATTTTATTTGTGTATTCAGTTATTGTTTTCTAAATTTTAAATTCATCGAAGTTTCTTTAAATAGATATTTAGAGATACTTTTTTTAGAGAGCAATTTTAGCCTGCATTCTTATCACATACGTTATAATTATTTAGCAAATATAATACAATTATTTATATTCTTCTTATTATTATTGTTGAATAGAAAAGTTTATTCTTGTTTCATAATAGCACACAGCAGATGTAGCGTGTGTGTGTGTGATGTTTGTATGTGTGAACTGTATGTGTGAGCGGGAGAGACAAAGGAGCATGACTCTCAACTGTTTACTTCACGACCGTTAAGACTCTCGGAAGTGACGACAGAAAAGGATCATTCCCGAAACCTCGCGAAGCAATCCTATTCTTCCGCCCAGCGTGCGCAGTGCGCTGAGCCTGAGCGCTCTCTTGTGCTCACTGTTCTCTTGTGCCGTAGCCGTCCTAGCGAGCACACGTGTGTATCAGGGTTGGTTTATGGCTACGGTCCACTTGATGCTACAAATGCTTTGAAGAATTCTTTGATTGGTCAATTTGTAAAATTCTTTCTTCTGATAGGTCATTCGAACGCTTCGAAGCATTTGTAACGTCAAGTGGACCGCAGCCTATAATAGCCGTAACCATAAAAATTGGCCATTCGTATTGGCCAATTCTTGTATAAATCGACTACGATTGGCCAATTTTTACGGTTACGGCTATTATAAACCAACCCTCAGTGTCTTAAGAATAAACTATATCTGTTGCGCACTCTGAGGCTGACTTCACATGGAGCGTACTTTGCGTATCGCGTAACTTGCGCCAGCCAATCACGCATTGTCGTTAACTTTCCAGTAGATAATAAAACGGAATTGCGGATTTGTGATTGGGTACGCAAGTTACGCGATACGCAAAGTACGCTCCATGTGAAGCCAGCCTCACTCCGCTGACTTTCTTAATCTGAAATCCTCATCAATTATCATTATATCTATATTTATTATCTGTTATTTTTTACATTCAGACTTTGTTTGTATTCGGTTATTGCTAATATGTCTTATATTTTACCAAGTGTTTGTGTTGAACGACCCAACTGGCCAAATTTATTATTAATTAATACGACGTTTCGACCATAGGTTTTGGTCCTTATCAAGTATAAAAATAATCTAAGTCATATGAATATAAGATGTAAGTGTCAAACAAAATATCCTGTTAATCATGAATTTCTTCCCGGAAACCAATCAATCTAAAAGGTATTTTGTATGTCATAACTTGTT